>BPLR01014865.1:0-89394 GCA_021605095.1 Caerostris extrusa | reverse complement strand
GGTCAGAGATCTACCCAATTGGCCATCAGGCCGCTTGTAAGCAACAAGCAAAACATTATAAATCTATCAGAGATGCCTACTAATTTTTTTCCTCCAAATTCCCTTTTATGTATGTGAAGCTCCCACATTTGTAATTATATGCAAGTAATAATACTCACTTTGCTCCATTCCCGGAGTTTCTTAACCAACATTCAAATCCAATTGTTACGACAAACCCTACTAACCTTGCATTTCATTTTTTTCACCACATCAGTTTTTTGTCCTTTCTATAATCGTTGATTTAACAATTCTCTCTCCTGTATCCTGTCGATTTCTTCGACCCCCAATTACATTCTGTTAAAATTAGTGTGTCAATGAATATATATCAAATTTTAAATTTGCTATTTTAGAAATAAAAAGTTTCTAGGTATTATGAAAATTCTTCAAAGACACTCATAGCAGAACCTAAATTGTTTAATAAGAAAACCTCCTCTAAATTTATGAATGAGTTGCCTTCAGAAGATATAGCAGTGGCCACTGATTGGTTTGTTTTGTCGCTCTACGGCCATTTCGCGCACACTTTGGGCTAATTAGACGGGACCTACAGTTTAACGTGGATTCCGCACCACTAACAAACATCCGTGCCACTGCAATGAGAGTAAGAATATCTGAAGACTGCTATAATTAAGGCTTGTAGGCAATAAAATCATTCATGTGTGTTGCTTTTAATCAAAAAGCAAAAAAGTGCGATTACGTTAACATGTCACTTGGATCAGATAACAATGGCGGTCTGATGGTCAATTGGCTAGAGCTATCAATATTCTTTCAAATATTAGTATAGTTTTAACGGTAGTAGAAAAATTGAAAATTTCTTTGAATTCATGAAAGTTTTTGTCTGAGCAGAGAAATAATTTCAAGCAAAGATTCCAGAACGAGTGCCTTCTTAACAGATTTTGGTACTCTACCTATAGTCTATAAGCCTTTCTGGATTTTAAATGATAACATATCAATGTATTCATTATTACGAGGTAGCAAAATCTGCAAACATGGTTAACTATTGGCCTCTTTGATTTATATGTTTTTTACATTTGGGTTTAAGAAAAGCAATATCAAGACATTTGTCAGGTGATGATGAAATACGGCCATCACTGGGGCACGAAGTAGAAATAATTAGATAGTTTGGATCTTATATTACCCCCTCATCATGGAACCTTACAAGGGAAAAAGCGGAGTCCTGCTCTAATGGCCCTATATGGTCAGCATCACCACCTTAGTCGACCTAGTCCCTTAGGTTAATAGGAAATAAACTTATTTTTGATTGTAAACATCTCAGAAATCTTGGTAATTGTTAGCCGATTGATTACAGAACCTAAATGTACCTCCCGTCTATCAAAAGTGGAGGCTAAAGATATATGTTGCTAAACAAGAGTCATAACTCACCTGGAACTCAACCACCATGATTCTCTTTTTTCTGGGACAGAGGTCGCCAAAAAGACTACTACACGTGAGTCAGAAGATTGAAAATTTTAGTGAAAAAAATCAAATCAAATAAAATAAAAAATATTAATAAAAGTGACAATAAATTGCAACAAATTAAAGAAAGGAAATCAAAGTAATCAAAGCAGTATTAAAAGTATTAGTAGAAACTTGAAAATAATGAATTGCAACAAGCTATTACGAAAATAAAAATCTGTAGTCTGGATGAAAATAAAATCTGTAGTCTGGATGAAAATAAAACTAATCTGATGAAAATAAAAATAACGAGAGGACAAGGAATGAAGGCAAAGATCCCTTGTGGTCAGGGCATGACACCTTTAGAAACCTAAAGTTGTGTCCCTGAGATAGAAAGTAGAGGGATGTGGCTGTTGACAATTAACACATTTAGGGTGCGATTTGCAGTCTGCATAAAGCGACCTTTGGATGAATAATTGGATTTGGTTTGTTTACTATGACAAATTGTTTGCGTGTGTCCAAATCTTTTAAAAGCATCTCAGGGCTTGTAAATATACAAACAAACAAGGAAATTCAAATAACCAGTTTTTAATATTTTTTAGGAAAATGGAATCACGGTATGTAAGAATTAAATTCTTTGATTTTAGAAATCCCTCTTGTCTTTCACAGGGCAGACATAAAAAACATGAAAAACGTTGACAGTCAATCCATCGTCGAAATTTTTTAATTGGGGTCATGATCGGGAATATTATAAAACAAGTTTGGGGGATTTAGGTTTTCAGTGAGGCACAAAGTTTTTGAAAGAGAAGACAAATAGGAAATTGGGGTCCGACATTAAACTACCCACCATGAATCTCAATGAGGGAAACCAGGTATCATCAATAGTACTAATAAGCACATATACCATCAGAATTATACCTTTAGACAATCTCAACCTTTAATGGAATGTTTAGGAAATGATCCATAGCTTGAATCTGAAGTACTTCAGACAAGAGTGCGTAATAACTGCCAGCCGATTGATACACTTGGACATAGAGACGTGCTGCCCGTCTATTAGAAGCGTAGGAAAAAGCGATGTGTTGTCCACTAGACCTGGCCGACAAATCGATATATATCGAAATATCGATTTAATTTAAAAATCACGTATTGAATTTTATTATTCTTAAGTTAATGAAATTTCGATTTTAGATATCGATATTCAACATCAAAATGCGGATTTTTTTGAAACAGGTTAACATAGAAGCAATAACATCAATGTTAACGCACTTTTGATGCCTAACATCGAAATACCGATTTTTCAAAAATGGCATGACTGCTTCGGAAAGGATTGGCGAATCCGAGCGCAATTCCGAAAGCAATTTCAACATCGATATTCGAAATCGATATAATTGATTCGGAGATATCAGAAGATTTCAAACATTCGATATATGTGAATTCTGCATAGTCATTACCTTGTGAGTTTTGATGAAATTTCATCTTTTTCTACTTATTGAAGAACTCCAATTAAAATATTATTTGGTAAGTTATTTTAATTATTATTATTACTATTATGAGTTCTCAAATAAAATAAAACTTATCGTGTAGAATTCTTTAAAAATTTACTATTGCAATTGTAATATCGAACATATATACACGCTCACGAACATACATAGAAGCGCTCAAACGTATATACATGTGCACAGGATTATTAACGTATATACATATGCACATGGTTCAAGGCTCTTTAATGCTCAAAATGAGAATATATGCTTACGAAGGTGGTTTTAATGTTTTGGTCCATCTCTGTATAATGTTCCACTGATATTAAAAGCATTAACACTTACTTTGGGTACAAAAATGAGTGCCATTGACAGAAAAGAACACATAATGATGGCCAGGGACACAAATGCATAGGTTGCATCCGTCTGACTGTTGATTACCAGAGTCACGGGAGCAGTGATCAGGCAAAGGATCTGTAATTGAAAACAGAATTAATTGAATCGGCCTCTAAGTCTAAATCTTTTTGCTAATCCATTTTATTGTGTGCAATTGACAGTAGCATGCCATAATAATTATTACGATTTCTCTGACTTATTTCTTCTTCTGTGATTGTTCTAGATTCGGTGATAGAAAATGGACAAAAACAGATAATTCAAGAAAAAAAAATTTTAAAGAGTTCGCACAGACCACCAAATACATAGAACTCTTGTGATAGAAAGGTAGAAAAAAATGATTCTTGAAAATTTATCATATATTATTTGTTTCGTAATTATTTATTATATACTTCAACAAAAATAGTAAATAAATTAAATAAAACGTTGCATTAACTTTTATACTTGTTATAAAAATTTGAATTTTGTAGCAAGCCAAGCTGAAAATTAATTTCAAATTTTCTTCAGTCAAGAGGTTGAGATTTTTAATACTCACAATTATAAAATTTGTTCACAGATGTGTTTTTAGATCAATAATCTAAAAACTCGTATAAGAATAATTTTTTTATAATTATGTAATAATAAAATATAATTGATTGCTAAAGAGCTAAAAAATCTAGATGGGCTAAGTAGACAAATAACTTTGGGGACTTCTATTTTAGATATATTTAGAAAAGATTGTATTGTACAATTACCACAACATTGTAGATGCTCATTCCGACTAAACGAGAATCATTGAGATGTCTCATTTTGATGCTTCGGGTCTCATAAGATAAAAAGATGCCAAAGAGTAGAAGTAGACCTTTGTAGGCATAAATTATACCTGCAAAGTAAAAAATATATAAATACCAGGTACGCAAATGAGCATTACAAAGTAAAAATTTTATAATCCAGTACATTGATGATTTAAGTTAAACGTGTAGACAAATTATATGGTTTAACTGTGGGTTTGATAATTAGAACATATAAAATATGTTTTTGATAATGTGATATTGTATATATACTATAAACCTAAATTTTTAATTTATCTCTTTTAATTTATTTAATATATAAAAATATATAATTTTACAATTGAATTTTTTTGTATCTGTATTCATTTTTTGGTTCATTGTTGGTTTTTATCTACAAAATAATATAATTATTGTAATATTACAGTTTTATGTTAATGGGATGTTTTTTTATTTTTTATTTCCCATGGAAAGTTTACAAATAGGTGCGCAGTAGATCTACCTCCCCGTGGTGCACCTGGTAACACTTTTCAGTGGCTAAAAGATCTACAACTTGGCATTATGTTAGATTAATGAACTCTGTTTCAGCATGTTTTGTTGTATTCTCAGTTGTTTTTATTTTTCGTTGTTCTTTTTTTTTTTTTTTTTTTTTGCTGTAACTGTTCATAATCTGCCATTGGCAATAAAAAATAAAAAATTTAAAAAAAAGTTTACAAATAAGCATGGAAAAGAAAATATAAAGAACAAGACAGAAACAAATGATGTCAGTTAATTCATCAACTTAAGTCTGGCAATCCAATAACGCTTCCATAAAAGAAACAGGAGGCAGTGCAGAACAGGAAGCAAGGTGAGGCATATCCATTTCTTCCTGGTTATCACACAGGAGACAGAGAGGGTCAGGAGTCAGTTTTATTCAGTGAAGGTGCTTGCGACAATCGCGACCACAGAAAAGCCGTAGCAATGCCACCTATTTTTCTCTTGGTCGTTCAGGCTTAGTGGAATAACAAATAATTCACAGTTGTATGGGCAAAGTAGATATAAATTGCTTATTTGATATTTCTTAATGGAATCAAATAAACAGTTTATATCTACTTAACCACACACAACTGTGGATCTTTCAACATTTTTTTTTGTGGTGGGGATTTTTAATATCGTTATTCGGAATAATTACACTTATTCCCTTTGGAGACTCAGGCAATTTAACAAAAATGGTTCTGAATTTTTTTAATAAATTCTTATTCCTCTTTCGAATGTTTTCTTTGCTCTAAATTATTTCCTTCCAAAATCCACCCTTATTTTAAAATTCTTCAAATATTGAAATGATAAAAATTTCTTAAGATCAACAACGTGAGGATGTATTGAGAATTTTTATAAAAAGCTCACCAAACGTGAAAGAGATTTGCTATTGAATAATCATTTCTCATTTTTTTTCTGGTTCGCTGAGTAGTTGTCGATTTAAAATGACTAAAAAGAAATCGAATAAAGTATATCATTTTTGTTCGCTTCCCCTTAAAAAGGAAGGACTCGCGTGTACAGTAAATCAGAATTAAATTTTTATTTACCTGGTCACAGTTTTTATTCAGCTATATTTCTTATAGGAACACAAAACTATTTGAGACATAACTTTTGTAATGGATAATACTTTATTATGACAGGAATAAAAACCGAGAATAATAAATTTACTAATTTAAAATGTACTACTGGTGAGAATAATTATTAAATGTAATGTATAAAATATAATGCTTTGTATAATAATTTTTTATTAGAGGGCTATATGGTGTTATTCAGAAAAATTATGACAGCTCTGAATTTATTGATAAAATTTACAATTATTTAAAGATTTTACCATGCACTGCCGTTTGATAGCTTGCAAGAAATACAATTTGATTTATCTTACGCTAAGTATTAACATGACAGTTATCTTATTTGGTGAGTAAAGGATAATTGATTTAAAGTTAAATTTTTATACAATGCCCTCATACATATTGTTATGACAATCTTACAATTATTTATATAAAAAAATCTATATCCGAATTTTAAATCCTATTATTATAAAATAGCGATGTGGCACATCTGTAATTATTGAACACAAGACATTATATTTGAGGATTTTTTACGTCCATTCTATCAAATTCAGTCAGATGACAACCTCACCATTAGAAACTATAGACTAAATACAAGTGCTGTTTAGTGAAATGTTTGTTCTCACCCTATCCATACGAAAGTTGTTATCGGACTCGCAGTGTTCCAGTTGGGGTTCCTATTTTGATGTCCTCCAAATTCTCCGGGTCTTCAAGTGGGAAAATCTCCAGTTTTCGGTGCAGGGGTCCAGAAAATGCCAGGCGGTCAGGATCAGTACATCTATGAGGACCAGCATGCAAATCATCATGTACAGCTTCCAACTGTACCGTCTCTGCAAGAGAAAGTTTATCAGGAAAACAGTGATTGCCACGCATAGGACCTTATCCCTGATTCCTTTGTTAAAATCTTCCATCATCTCGTCAAGCGCTTCTTTATTTATAGTCATGTTTGAGACAGTTTGTTCCTTAAATTTTGATTGGTCTAGGTGATGGTACCACCTGTTGTGGATGTTGGTTGGGAGAGATCGACAGAAAATGGCGCATCCGGTGTCGTGGGGCAGGAGGCCGGTGTTTGGATTTTGTCAACAAGCACCCCCACCAGATGCGCAGTCGTGCTACTGACATCCTCAGAGACCGCATGGTGCATTGGACGGATCGATCGATAAGAACGTGCGCGATAGGATTTGAATGCATTCTAGATTCTGAAAAAATTATTACTTTCTTTTTTTTAGAAAGAATGATTTTTAGAAGAAACAATCTTTTCTCTCTTTTCTTTCTTTCTTTCTCTCTCTCTCTTTTTTTTTTTTTACATAAAAGGTTTGTTCAGTGCAATTCATTTTAAATATTTTATTGGAGTACCAGATCATATATTTCGTTAGGAAAAATCTTTACTTTGTACGAATATATTGTTATTTTCGGAATATTTTTTTGTTTCTTGTATCCAGACTATATACTTTTAGGTTGAACTTGTAAGTGAAATTTTGCAACTTTTTTTTTATCTTATCAATTCAAACTGATATGAATTTTATTATTAATTAAGATTTGTAAGAAAATTTATTTTAGCTTTAATTTTTTTTTTTTTTTTGTATCTTGGCTTTTAATATTTATAATTTTATATTATTTTACCACTTTTTAGTTTTTATTTATATATATTTTTTTTTATATAATTGGAAGTTTCTATAAAAGAAACTTTTTTGTGTGCTTAGAACAGCTAAATTTGCTTCTTGCACCAATGAATCCAAATTCTTTAATCATGCTATATGACGTAAAATTTAGGACAAATAAGCATTAAATGATTTACGGATGAGAAAATATCAGGTACTTAGACTCCGTCTTGATAGTAAAACTACCCAGAATCCTAAAATAATAATTTTAGTGTTTTTAACATGTAAATGATATTTCTACAATTTTAATACAAATTGTTTATTTTCGTTATGCCTTTTACTGCTCAAGGCATTTTCAAAATTATTTCAATTTCTTTCAAAAAAGAGGCATTTTTGGAAACTTATTTGATTACTTTTCTGTAATAAGAAATTATTTTTTTCAGAAAATAAATTTAAATTTAAATAAATGAAATTTATTTTTAATTAATTAATTTTTTTTTTTTATTAAATTTTTCCCTTTAGAAAAAGAATTAAATTTTTACTATATTAGATAAGTTTTAAAAACCACGAAACATATTTAGTAGCAATTTTTTTTTAAAGGTTAAAAATAATTTGGTTTGTTTTTTTTTACTTCGATATAATTTTTATTCATTATTTTTTTAAACACCAAAAATTTTAGAATAAGCAAACATGCAAGTAACAAATCTATTTCTATTGGCAGTTATTTATTTATTTACAATAAATAAACATCAATAGAAATTATAATATTTTTTAAGATAAATAATTTAATAAATAATCTATAATATCATAATAAATAATGATATAATATTTATATTAAAGTATTTATCTTTAAATCAATTATTCATTTTTACTGTAAATAACTATTATTTATTTAATTTTAATAACTGACAATTAATAAGTAATTAAAATTACAACTTTAAATAAGAAGAATTAAAGAAATTGAATGTATTTTATAAGATTGCGTTGGAAACAATTGCTATATTATTTGTTTATTATTCTTGATAAATCACAACAAAAATGTTCTATATATAGAATTACACAGTTAATTTTGTTAAATCATTGTTAGGTATTTTTACACCATTTTCTTGTAAAGACAATTGCTTTGGTCCAATGGGTGATATCGAAGGGGAATAATTTGAAAGGCATTATTATTTTACTTTACAGAAAGGCATTAAAAGCACTTTTGTTGTGAATTTTTAAATGTAGCTGCCAAACATCTATGTACCATATGGGAGATAACCCAGAAGATTTCTACCAGGAAGCCTAGTCAATGAAGTTTTTAAATAATGTCACAATCTTCATCACTGAGTTTGTAACTGTAAAACTGTAATCAACCCAATTAGCGGATTCTAAACTGAGCTTTTCAGCATATTAGCTGCCCACTTTATCATTAAACTATTTTACCAGTGGAGCTTTTTAACTCATTGTATATTCGTTTTGTTTATTTGCTGGATGCACCATATGAATCCTATAAGTTCTATACAGTAACGTTATCTATTTTTTATTTTTATAGTTTTTCACAATTCATTGAAGGTTTTAGGACGAAATTTGTAAGCTGTCATTCACCTTATGCTTTCGCATCATTGTAAAATAGATTAAGAACAAGATGTGAAGAAAATTTCATTAGCAGTCTTATTGGACATACTCTACAGGAAACCACGTATGGCGTCATGTGTTCAACAGCATTTACATTTACTTTGATTAAATATTTCTGTACAATAAGATGTGTAATTTTAAATTTACTGCAATTTCTTTTGTGTAATATACTAAAAAGTTAAATTAAAAATCAAAATGGCACGATTCAAATGTATTTTTGCCATTTTAAAAAAATTTTGGGCTAAGGCTTTCTGCTAAAGTTTCCTCTAGGACAGCTTATTTTTTGCTTTAGTCTGCCAAGTTATCAACCCTATATTTAAAAATCTGATTCAACTGAATCAAGCCATCATAGTTTTGGTCTTCCTTTTTAAAGCTAGTGACGGCTTCACAATAAAAACCTTCCACACTGGATTTTTATCATCTATTCTAAACACATGAGCTCCCAATTCATCCTTTTAACTTTAATGCTTTTAATTATATTGTTCTCAAGTTTCCGTAAATTTCAAAATTAAAACGTCACCCTCGCCATTTTCTTTTGACACCACCTCACCAAGGATATTTCAGAGAATCGTTCTTTCAAAAAACTGCAATTTCGTGTCCTTCCTTTTTTTTTGTTAAATACTAGGTTTCTGAATTATACTAGGTTTAACAACCGAATTAATAAGATTAACAAGAATTAATAAGAATTATATAACGGAATTAATAAGAATTATATAAGAATTAATAAAATTATAAAATAAGAATCTTTGTTTTTTCTGGAGAGAAAATTAGGTTTCAATAAAAGAGCCAAGTCCAAAGAACATTTTGTTGAATGGCAAAATTTGAAAAGATTATTTCTGAAATCCCAAACCGTGACCAGTGATAAATGGTTTTGGATTTCAGAAAGAATGTCGTTTTTTGCATTAACAAGAGATCCAAGATAATTAAAGCAGGGTAAAGTTACAAACTGATGAAGGCCAATCTTTAAATGATTAAGTGCATCATTTGATGGTAATATGCATACTAAAAGCATGTAATCCCGTATACTATAGGCATGTCAATTCCATGCGATGTGCAGCTACCTCTAAAGAAGAGAGAATGCTTCTTTCAAGGCAGGGACACCATAGCAACAATATTAATAATATCCTCAGCGTAAGCTAGAGCTGAACAGATTTATAAAAGATCTTTCCGCGAGAATCAATATTTGAATCTCGGATAGCCTTTTCCAGCGGAATGTTAAAGAGGAGGCACGAAAGAGAGGGACCTTTTCGAACATCATTATTAACACTTTAGACTTTCCATGAAAGCACCCATGTATTTGATTTTTCAGTTGGTGTCACTTATTGTACACATTATAAGTCTAACAAGTTGGCTTTGAATTTTAAATTCATGCATTGCATCCATTAGGTGTTTTTTCTACTGACAATATCAAATGCGGACTTAAAAGTCAATAAACAAAGTGATGAGCGTCAATACCTTATTCCATTGATTTTAGAGAATCTGGCATGAATAGAAAATGGTGTATTTCCTTTCCTAAGTTCACATTGGTGTAATTGACAATTTCAGATTCGACCAACAGATTTAATCTCTGAAACAGAATAATGGAAAGGGATTTTTTATAGCAAGTGTATAGAAGACTCTATACAGTAAAAGCATACCATTGGATTTCCTTCTTAAGGATGGGCAAAGAATGATAATATTCCACTCCAATGGCAATTTTTCATGTATAAAAAATATTTATAATTAAAGTATACAATTGCTCGTAAAGCCCAGAACCCCAATTTTTCTCCAGCAACTCCGCAGAGATAAGATCATGTCGGAGGCGCCTTATTGTTTCTCACTTTGATTACTGATTTAATTTCATCTCTTTCCTGTAGGAGAAATCAATTCATCATCATTAATGCCCCATACGACGGCTATGGTCGTCTTGTTTATTTTATAAATTAAAAAGGTTTAATCAAATGCTTAATCCATCAGGATAAGAATTGCTTGTTTCAGGCCAGAATTTCAATCTCATTTGTTTTACAAAGACTAGAACTTGGTTTAAAAAGTCTAAAAGACTGCCATTAATTTTCCTCTAAATGTTCATTCATTTATGATTTTTAAGATGCTCAATATTTTTAAATGTTCTTCAAAAAAATTCACTTCTTTCTTCTTCTTTCAAAAATTACCTCTTTTTCGGGAGTCTTTTCTTCGGTCTTTTTCCTTTCTTATATTTTTCAGAATTATAACTGGTATTTACCTGCTAATTTTTTTTTTTTGTGTAAGTAAATCTGCACATTCTTCATCAAACCAGTTAGTTTTATTGCGTTCAGCATTGCCAACAATATCTTTAGCAGCATGGCAGATAATTTCCTTAATTTGTGTCAGTGGTCCTCAAAAGGAGTCGTCAATCAAGTTTATCTTCATTATTTGGTTTTTCAAACAGTCAATATACTCATTACTTATTTTTTTTTTTATTTTCAGTTTTTTTTTACAGCCAAAAGTTTCCAATGGTTCTACACGTTCTTTCGCTCTAGAAAGCCTTCCCTCTGATTTTTGCAAGAATACATAAGTTGAATCACTACTTGAGCTCTAAAGGTTCTTAACACCAACTCCTTTAGAGCAGTGCCTACCATCAATCAAGAAAGGATCAATTTGGTTTGAACAGAAAGTCCTCTTGGGGCCCTTCAATTTTCTTTTATTCTTTTATGATAAAAATAAGGTCCTACAATCATGCTATGTGATACAGCTAATCAATTTTAATACAGCTTTACCAAATTTTAGATCAATCCACATACAAAAAAGAATGAATGTTATTATATTATTAAAAAGGTGATTTCAAGGGAAAACTCTAATTGTAATGAATCTAAAAATCTAACTGTAATGAATCTATTTAATAAGTTTTATCTAAAATTGCTCTTTTTGCGATAAGTACTTTGAAATTCGAGTGTTTTGATATAATTTTTTCTTTTAAGACAAACAATATTATTTACTCACACTTTAAAATAGGGTGGGTGATAATCTTTTTGTATCCACAGTATAAAATACTAAAACGGTTTGAATAAGAAAATGCATCGATAAAGTAAGAAAACTATAAGAATTTCACAAAATTACGCATAGAAATAAAAATTGCTTAAATAGTAAATATCCAAGATATTGAGGTGGGAATCTTTCATATAAATCGAATTTTACTAAAATGTCATTTATATATCTTTTATAGAAATACATATAATCCTTAAAGCTGTTTGTTGATAAACTTTTTAATAGTTTTTCAAAGAATGATTTTTTTTTATTTTTGTTAATTTTCTCATTTATCTTTTACACCTCTTTTTAAATTTTCCCGGTATACATTTATTGCATAAATTTGAATTTTTAAAACTCGAAAAAATGAGAAACAATTTTTTTTGTGAATTAAATATAAATAGTTTTATTTTTCAATAAATTAAATACTTAAGCAGGAAAAAAAAAAATGAGACGAAAAAGTGTAAAACATGTCTCCCTTAGTCCCCAAAGAATTTCATTCTTTTAATCTTCATAGTTCGGGAAAAAAACCGACATAGTGAATTTATCATGACAGAAATAGATCTTTATTAGTACTAAGAAAAATTAAAAGTAAAAAAAAAAATTAATAAATATCTTCTTTAATTTTTCTTTACTTAAAGTGCTATTTACTAATAATGGAAGTTGCATATGTGTGGAATACATTGCTATCAATCATGACTTACTCAGTATTTCCCATTATTAAAATTGACAAAGAAAATATATTCAATAAAAAATCAGCTTATTATTAATACGTCAAACTTTGATATTAGAAAAGTGTCTCCAATTCTTTCTAATTTGCAATATTAGAATATACGTATAAATGTTGAAGATTATTATGTCCAAATTAATGAAGTTCACCCCCGTACTAATTTTGAAAATGACAACAATACATGCAGGGCTATATGTATTATACACATAATGCTAATAGATTAATCCATTACTTACCTATATTCGGACTTGGCTTTTTGTGGCAAGCTTATGAACTCTCCAAATTTTTGAAAACATCTGCTCCATAGATAGAGTAAAACCAACTGCTAAGAGCCATGCTCTCACCTATGAGAAAAAATTGCAGAAGTTTTTTTTTTTTTATCGCATCATTTATACAATGAGATTGAAAGAAGAGGATATTAAAAATCATTGGTAAATGCACAAATATCATTATGACTATAGTATGTACCTGTTTTTAACTTTAACAGGTCAGATAATACTAGGTCAACACTTATTATATATGACAACGAAATAATACTTTTTCGTTCATTCCGAATATTTGTTTGGATAAAAATTTGCAAACCGACAATGCATTTGGCAGGATTTGGTTACAAATACTATACGAATTTTTTTTTTTTTCTCGCTACGAAAATAGAGGCTGAGTAATATGCAGTTTTGAAATTCTGTAATTATTTTTGCAAAACTACAAATAAGCCTATAAAAATGCTGCAACAATCCCACATGACGAAAATATATTACCATAATCAACAGCATTTTGGGGTTCGAATAATTTAAACTTTTCTCCAAATTGTGATTTCATTCACTGATTAGCGAAAGCAAGTGAACTAATTTGAATTGAAAAAGTGAAACACGTCATTCACAGTTTTTGCCCAATTAACATTACAAGCAACAGTATCGACTACCATTGACAGTAGTTACTGTTAGCAGTCGATTCTTGAGATTGGCCTTCAACTGGTGCAGTAGCTATCTATCCTAACAACTTCTTTTCAGCATGATATTTCAGGATTACATTGGGATAGGGGTTGGAAGGTTAACAACATATGAAATGTGTGTCCAGTTCGGTTGGCAATATTAAATATAGACGACAAAAAAAAAACCAGTTTTTTAAGATTGTGATTCAATTCAATATCAAGTCATATCCTCTGTGTACATTTACAACGCCTGGTTTCCAAAAGGCTTTCTTTACATAATAACCATGCTATATATCTATGAAAAATAATGTATAAATAAAAATACTTTGTTTGAATTGCTTGTCTTTTGGTTAATAAATTCGTTTATTTTATGAATAAGTTATGCAATGTGTTTATCTAGAATTTTTTAAATAATATTACATTTTTTATCAATAATTGCCTCAATGTGAAAACTCCTCAAGATTGAAAAATAAATATGTCTAACCTGGCACAGGTGAGTTGAACGTCTCTTCGTCTACGAATGACCATCCACACCCAAGAGGCATGAAGCAACAGAAAGAGCAGCTGCAAATCAGCATGATGTTGTGCTGCATTGGTGGGACAAAGCAACACCTGAAAAGAAAATGTCAATGCATTTATAGTTCAAACTTTTTAAAATTTTATTCATAGTAAAAATATTATGAAAATTCAATGTCATATTGATTTTCACATCAACTATCAATATCAAACGCAATTGCTGCATTTTAATCAGATGCATGAAGAAAAACCCTCTAATTTTAATATCTCACCCTTTTTATTTATATTTAAGGTATTCATACCATCATCTGGGCTAGTTATAATCTTATTCAACTGCTGTATGTAATTGAATACATTACATAGCCAGCAGTTGAATGATTGTGGCCAGAATTTCCACGCAAAAAATTTGAGATCAGATCAGATTGTTTTTGTATAGTATGTGTTATAATTAAATATTGTTTTGGCTAATTGTACTGAATGTTTAATTCCCTATGATGCTACACCCTAAATATTATATATATATAAGGAAAATAATTCAGACTGTAGATTACAAAGAAATGTAAGTCGTTTCGATAGGGACAATTATATTTATTAGTTTTATCAAAATGAGTGGTTGTTTTTTACTCTGGACAAACCCATTTTAGAATTTGTCATCCTTTTAAAAATCAAATTGCCGCTGTGGAGGGTATGCCCTCTATGTGGAGACACCGGTACAATGTATTCAAAAAAATGTGTGTTTTCAGTTGACTTTCTTTACTAATCCAATTACAGAAATTTATGCAAAAATGAATAACTTTCTTAATTATTCATAGAACACATCACGTTATTATAATGAAAGAGCAGAGCTGAAAGTATGAAAGGACAGAAGGTAATAAATGCGACCCTCGCATGGCCAAGAAATGCCAAGTGTTGAAGATGAGCATGAAAAGGTCCACAGACAATTCTCGATGCCGGACACGGTGGTCATGCTCGAAGCTGAACTAAACAAGTTCTGAAACATTCTTGCAGAACTTTCTTCACGATGGTGCGGTCGACGGGAGGTCTGCCATCTGAAAATAATGCGCAAATTTATTTATGCCTGATTGGAAGATCGAAAAACTCAATAAAAATTGTCATAAAAATTTTATTTTACTTAATTAAAAATTTATGAGATGTTATTTAGATTATTATTTGTAAACATGATGTTGTTCTGAGATGAAGACCATAATGACAAAAAATTGGAATCTTAATAAATAAACCAAGATTTGCAAGATGGGCTAAGATCTGTATTTCTCAGAACTTAAAGGAAAGGACGGAATTGCATGTCTTAGCACAAATCCTGAATAATTCATGATTTTATTCATTTTTGATGATTTTTATGGAGGTGATATCTTCAAATACTTGCATGTGAAGAAAGCAATTACCTTATAACTAAACATTAATAGTGTGGTAGCAGAATAAACTAAAATACCGTGTCAACGCTGTAAATAAGAACTCAGTTAATAAAAACTGTGGTTGTAACCGTTTTTGTATATGGTTTTAATATTTCTGTGGCTATTAAACTTTGTTAATGTTTTCGTAATATCACATCTAGTTGATGGATTAAATGTGGTATTGAACATTGTAAGATTTGTAGCTTAATACAGTGTATATAACTATTATTTTTTCATTATCCTTTTCAATTCAGTGAAAAGAACATGTTTACACTTGATACATTGAAATCTATGAACTAGATTTTCTATTCTTTTTTAAATTACTTAAATATTTGTTTATTTTCATCCTTAGTTAAAAACTACTGTTCATTATTTACCATCTTAAATTTGTTTAATGTAATCCATAAACAGGAGGGGTAAGGAATTGTCTCTAGGAATAAGGCATTTAAAAGCCTCACATTTTATGTTATTACCTACATTAAGAAAGAAAACATACTGTAATCACTCCTCGATTTATTAAAGGAAATGGAAATACATCCATCATAATGGTTAAATTTCTTAATATGATAAAACAATGAAGCTGCTGTTAACACAATTTTCTTGAAATTGGGTACCATTTTTCTTTATTCACCATTCAGAGTCTGTTACATTTGAGTATACTAATACGATGTTTTTACTTAATTTTAAAAATATTTTTTATGATAAAATATAATTTATTTAATGATTAAATCTTTTAAAAAAGCTATCTTTTGCTCCTTTTTAATATTTGTCTTATCTTAATAAATATATAAATTAATTTTATTGTTGTAAAGGTTAAATTTTATACCATACTATTTCAAATATTAAGGATTTTTTAATAGATTTGTTTCTTACATGTTTTAAAAATTGGTATCACATCAGCATCCAATAGCACAAGGTCACTTCTTTTTATGTTTTATTATTTGTATATATAAGAATACGATGGGTTTTTTTTTCTTTCAAGAAAAAGTGCGGAAAGAAATTTGCATATTTAGATTTTTCACTCATAGAAAATAAATATAATATTGCTAAAAATTATATTAAATGTATTAGGTTCCATGAAATCTTAAAATAACATCAGTTCGATGCGATTTTACATATATCCTTTGTATATATCCTTTACATATATATCTTAAGTATATATTGTTTCCTTTTCCTGTAAAAATTATTCGTTGTCACTTATTTTGCTTATAACTTGCATCTTCCCAGATCAACAAAATAGCTGAGAAGTCAAATAAAATTTCATGAATCTTGAAGTATTTTATCGTAAGAAAAATTCAGGAAACATTGCAATAAAGAAGCAAAAATACATAATTTTATATTTCATATAAGAAACAAGATTATATATTTATCAGAATTTTTTATAAAAATTCATTGTACACTCACCTGCCCATTTTCCTTTCTGAGCCATGTAAGATTGTCTGTTTGCGTGTCATAGTAGCCAAGTAAGGTATAATTGCCATCTAAATAGAACACTCAGTCATTATTTAAAGTACAGGAAGTTCAGCAATGTAAATTTCAAATGAGACTTTTCAGTGATTCACAGACTATTTTCAGTTGTTTTTATGCTTTCAATAGTCGATGAGAGTAATTTACAAATAATTTGACTTAATGCTGCTATTACGTGAGTTGAAATTTATTAAAGATTAAATTTTTTTTTTTGTTCTAATACAACCGGCAAGCACAGACAGTTGTCTTTGATGACTTTAAGGCAAGCACTGCACCGACTTTACTCATAGCACTACCCAGAGGTACGTAGCTTGAAGATAAGTTATGGACGCTGAGTAACAATACTCCTGCGCAATGCTCTACGATCCAGGATCCTACGGTTTAAAGTGGATTCGAACCTAAACATCCATGGCACCGCCGGGACTCAACCCGAAATCTGGTCACTCCGCCATTCAGGCCCCAGATTAAATTTAATATGTGAAAAAATATAATTTTAAATATATAATGCTTGTATGGCATTTTCAAACGAAAATAGAAATAAACAAATAGATTTTCTAGAACAAAAAGCTTTCACATATAAATATCAAACATATACATTGAACTCTATGTGTCTTTAAATAAAGATCTCTGATATTAAAGTTCTCTATGATAATAAATAACTAGTGTCAACGCGTATTTCTATTTTTGAACATTAATGAAAAGAGATTGAACATGAGATGTTTCCTTTTTACAGGGTACAGGCACTCTCAGGCCATTTAGAATTCAATCTCATATCTTCCCTAAGAATACAATCAGATACTGTCCGACCTACGCATTTATCGCGATCATTCTCTACTAAATATGAGAATTTTCATCTCAAAAACTTTGATAGGATTCAAGAAACTGAGTACTGCAAAGGACAACTTAAAATGCAACTATCAGCAGCTCAATGTCTCATCCAATTTTATTAAAAATCAGAATTAATGGAAGTATTCAAATCTTACCTATCATTTGTTCTATTTGGGTCCAGGCAATTCTATCCCCTTTGGAGGAAAATGCAACATAACCCTAAAATCCAAGGAATATGGTATTATAAACAAATTACTGAAAGCGATGTATTTTAATTTAAAACATATAAAAAGTGCACCGAGTATAATTTTTTTTTGTAAGAAATGTATTAAAAATAATATTTGTTTGCTATTAAATAATATTTAAATGCTACAAATGTCTCTCGTGATTTGTACTTACATAACTGAATTAAATGCCAGGAACTATTAACCAATCAGATTATTTTAGTAGTTTTACAATAATAATAAATTTTCCAACTAATTTAATCAACACTATTTCAATCATTGAATTGATTTATTCAAAATAATAAAAATGAAAAATGAATACAGAGAATTTTTGTATTTTCTATTAATGGTTTTTTAATTAAAAATAATGTTACAGTAACATCAAATTATAAGTTTTGTAATTATAATTGTTTACATTTAATTTAATTGACATCAGCAAGTTTACTCACATCAATTTTTTAACAAAGATTTTTAAATAATTTCACATAAAAATAACAAAAAAAAATTATTAAAATAATACAATTTACCAACAAGTAAAATACAATTTAAAATCATGCACTAATTTGATTAGTTTTAATTGATTTAAAATTATATGTAATTCCAATTAAAAACAATGTTGTTGTTTTTATCTCACTTTGGTAGATAGCAACATCTGATCAAGTGCAAGAACCTGTGTGGTTCTCATAGAAGGAGGGAAAAGGGAGGGGCAGCTTCTGTTGTGATGAAGCACCCGTAGGTAGAAGTCTGACTTGGCTCCAAGATGCTGGAAGAAGAAGAGCAGTGCCTTGCGGGGGAACTACTCGCATGTGTGTATGGGAGAAAACCTGAAAACTCCCATCAGGTAGTCCGGCCTAAGCAGGCAAGATGCTCAACATCACAAACGCCACCGAGTCTCTTCGTTTTTTTGAAGAAGTGTCTACAACAAAGCCTTTGGTGGATTGAATCTCAGCCCAAATGCTCATCAGCAGCGCACGTTTTCCACTGAGCCATGAGTCGGGCATTAAAGACAGTTATCTTGTTTAAGATCAGAGGTAGCAAATTTTCAAGAAAAATTCAAAAGAATTGGAATAAGATGACATTAAAAGTGTTCGACAGAATTGAATGTCACTTTTTGTGTTAAATTTTAATCAACCGATCCATCTATAAAATATATTCTGAGTTAATAAAAGAGAGTTAAAATAAGAGCAGATGGCAAACTGACTAACCGAGACTCCCAAAAACTGTGGAGTTCATGGCCATGTAGAGTTGCTTGGACATGATTGTTGCTGTAGTTGAACTCTTCGATTGTCTGGTTGTGGGTCTTGAGCTGACTGATTGTCTTGTTGAAGGCCAGGGCGAGGGCCCAGATGGCGTCGTAGGCCAGGGCGCTTCCTGGTAGCCCTCAGGCCGCCGTCCTGAAGTTGTACTTCCGCAGCTCTTCCTCATAGCGCTCGGGATGAACTGGCCGGATGTCTACGGGCAAATTCGAGAAAAAGGATTGTTAGTTACTTACTGAGCAGAAACATAGCACTTGATAAATGTAAAATTAAAATGAAGTCAGTCCTCTTTTAAATGTAACAATTTGTAAAAATAACTTAAAATATTGAAATCATAGTTGTTGTTGCCGTATCTCTAATGGAAGGGAGGGAAGAGGGATGCAGCTTCTGTTGTGATGAAGCACCGGTAGGTAGAAATCTAACTTGTCTCCGAGTCGCTGAAAAGGAGGGTAGTACTTTCCCAGGAGGAATGTATCGTATGGGAGAAAATCCGGAAAATCCCATCAGGTAGTCCAACTAACGAGGCAAAATGCTGAACATCCCAAATGCCAATTAGTCTCCTAGTTTTTTTGAAACAGTGCCAGCGAATTAAACATCCTCCCTAATGCTCACCAGCAGCGCACGCTCACCACGAGTCGGGCGAAAATCATAGTAGTTCATTTTTTTTTTTTTTTGGGGGGTGAGTCTAGGTTGTTTTATGTACATATCACACGGGTTTATTTCGTTAATTTCAATACGAAGAAAATCAGCCTTGCTACTCAAACATTGAATTTATGATTTGCTTGGCCGTGCTGGAACTTGTTTACTAGGAAGAATGGTCGTGTAACAAAACAGCGCTGTTCTCATTGTCATCTGTGAAATGGATGATAGACTGCTTCATATAATTCAGCTATGGTTAATAAAAATTCTAATGTAGGCGCTGTGACGAATTCATTATTTCTGTGGAAACGGCGGTTTGTTTCACGTTGAAGGTAGTGAAATAAGCCTGTCTGATATAAAGTCTTTTTAACTTTAAGGTAATTGTAGAAAAAACAGACTATTCGATTCTTACATCTCATTAAAAATTGGATTTTAATTTTTATATGGTGTCTTAATAAAAAATTTAAGATGTATGAAAATTTAGAGTGTATTATAGAACGATAGCACAATTTTATAAATAAGGATACTCAAATTATATAAAAAGTCCCTAATATTCTTATAAGAATTTTTAACAAGTTGTTTTAAAATAAATAAAATAGATGCTCTATTATAATTAAAAACATATATTAATCGCTATGTTGAATTACTAATGTACGCAATTATAAATAAAAGTAAAGGTTTTAAAAAGAAATTGATGGCTAAGATTCCAACAATGCAGTTAAAAGTTTCTTGGATCTTACACAATTGCTATTTCTCTACAGTTATCTCAATAGATACGTGTTTCTTAATTTTCCACTGGCAACTTGAAATTTGAATTAGATCCCCAGACTTAACTACTTACTGGTAATTTATCCTTCACACAATTAGCATTTTCGGAGAGTGAAAGAATATGTATTGAAAAAAATAGAGGAATTTTACCATTCCCGAGATGGTAGGTTCTGGACCTTGGTTGAGCATAAGAGAGCTTCAGTGGTCAAGTGACCTTCTGCCGCCTCCTTCATTTGCTGAGCAGTGCAGTTGTGGACTTGTCCTGAGTAGGTACCAGTCGTCCTCGTACCAGCCAATCAGGAACCATACGTAATGTCTGCCGTACATCTTATGCCAGTAAGCCTGTAACGAAAAGAAATGCAAAAAAATGCATGAGGTATTATATTTGTCCAACATAATTGATATCATTAAAATAACTGAATTCTAGATATTTATAAAATGATTAATTGATAAAATCAGGATTTCTTTTCATTGTGTTAGAACAGTGGTCTTCAAAGTGTTCCTCAAAGTTTCTTAAGGGGTTTCGTAAACATACATAAAACATTCATCAAATTGACGAAAATAATAAAAATAAAGCATTTTAAATTGACCGGATAACGAGTCCGCCGCGTGCGTGCTATGCATTAGCTGGTACGTTGATTCATCATTAGTAGTGGGTGCGGGTGTGTAGGGGAGTAGAATTAAAGCCAAAGATATGCTTCATTGTTCGTATTCTTATTTTTAAAAATGAATAAAGATTTTTTATTTACTTTTAGAATTAAATTTCTATATGCTTGTTTGAAAGTTACAAGTAAACGCTTTATTAAATGCTCTTAAAAAAATTTAATTTGAAATTCATTTCTGTTATAATTTTCATAATCATTTTGGGAAACGTCCCTACCAGACTTGAAATTTTTCTTTTAAATTTTCTGTGAGTAAATTTAAATTTACGTGCAAACATTTTCTTAAATTTGTAATGATCAAAAAGAATTCATTAAACATGTATTATTATAACATTATTAATAAATGTGTGTTTTTGTGTGAACGTTAAATCCTTACAAATTAGCTACAGAATATTTTATTTCCTATTATTTAAGCATAATAACAATATTTATGAAAAAAACGCTATTACCTCACATAAAACTTTTTCCGCAGCTGCTACATAGAACATTCCCACAATAATCCTCGCATCTTGTCTCTGAAAAAAAGAAACAAAACTTCTCAGTATTTAACTAATAAAAATAGCTTAATAAACAGAAAGAAACAAATTTTTGATAGGGATTGCTATTGTAAAACGTCTTACCAGCACATTTCTGATGGCATCTGTCGGATCGGACAGAAAACTCTGGCGGGAAGAGACTTCGATGCCGACTTAACTTTACACCGAGTTTCGAGATCTTCAGCAGTCTGCAAGAGCGAAAAAATGAAGATCAAATGTGTAATTGGTCGTCAGTATACAGAAATCAGTATAATTTAAAAAAAAGCAAATAATAAATACATTTCTATACAATACGGGATTCTACATAAGGGAATTACGATTTAACGTTTGACATCACGAATTACATTTTAACGTCCTGAGTTTGTTGACAACTTAAAATCGGAATACAACTATAGCATTGTTGAACTTTCAACAATGCCATCGCAATTATCTGAAAGTTTGGACCCTGCATTAAATTTTTGAAATATAATGTATATTTCTGGCAAATATATTTAGCACTCATGCTCCATTCTTGTTTCTTATCTCACTTGTTCGGATACAGCAAATATTTAGACCAAGTCCATGAACCCGTATGTTCTCAAACCGACGAGTCATAATGAAGGGTAAAAAATGCACCTTTTCATCCTTGACTTTGTGCCACAAAGACACTGGGCTCTCAAAGGGAGAAATCTGACTTTACCCCACCGTGTTAAACTCTCGGGCACTGTGTACCCATTTTTAGTCACCTTTTATGACACGCGTGGCTACAGTGGGCTGTTCTTAACCCGGAACCACACGGGGTTGTTCCAGTCCTAAACAAATGAAACTTAAGTTTGCCACACTTGTCTTTCAAACTGAGATCCCCTCCCTCCCTTACCAATTTAAAAGGCATAAAACAAATGGAAAGTCCTAAAAATAAAAATAGAACTTTTTAACTAAATATTGATCACATTTCAGAGAAATATAACAGAAGAAGGGATGGAATTGCTTATAAATATGCACTTTTATTTGATTAACATTGTCTCCCGTTCCATTCAAGTATATCCCGAGCAGCTCATTTGTGTGATTTGACGGGAAATATTTAGAGGGTAACTACTTTACATTTGTGTGTGGTACGCTGCAAAAATTTGAAAAACCCCACCAGGCATCTTTGACCTTCTGTGTGAGACATTTATACACACTGTCTAAGCCGCTACTGAATATCTTCTCCACTTCCGAAAAGTAATAATACGAACGAATTGGTGCGTCTGAAGGCCAATTAGCTAGCACTCAGGCCTTGCTACCACAAGTTTCAGATTCGAATCCTAGCGGTGGCATGGATGTTTGTTAGTGGTTCGAATCCACGTTAAACAGTAGGCCCCGGTCTAATCAGCCCAAACTGTTAAAAAAATGTCAGTAAAGGACAAAACCGAACCATCGAATTGGCCGATGCTCCAATGATTCCAACATGAACACTCCTGCGTGCTACCACTGAGCCATAGTGAACTTTTAAATCTACATGAACGTTGAAACAATTAGAATGGGAAAAACACTCAAATACGGATTGCTTTGTTATAAAAAGCCTTTAAAAAGGGGTAAAATGCTTTCGTAAAAATTAAATGAAATATTGGTTTTGTCAATTTTTTTAATAAAATAATTTAACTTTTATGTTTGCAGTCAATTCGTTGTTTGAGATTTTCTGTAGAGTCAAATTCAAGAGTGAAGATAGTTCTTAATTTTAACTAGAAAATCTGTTACATATCCGCTAAAAATCCGCTTTCAAAATTTTTTTTATTATCAATGATGATAATTTTTAATTTTATTATTATATGTTTTTTTTTATTTTTTTCGTCAGTTATCTTACAATGATTTTAAAAATATCTTATTAGATACCATTAATTCATTTCAGTCATAACGAAAAGAATACAGCTTTGATAACATTAGTAAATTTTGTGAGATAAAAAATATGTTAATAGCAAATTGATAATATTTGAAAAAAAGAAAAGATGAGCTAGATTTTATTTCACAATTTAGTTACGAATTGTTTTAGAATAATAAATATATAAACATTTCTACGGGAAATGGAAAGAAATTAACTATTTCTCTCATTTAAAAAAAAGTGCTGATAATTTTTGAATAAATGTGTCAACATTTTAAATAAATTATAATTATTCTTAATTTATTACAAACAAAAGCAAATGCTAGATAATTTACCCATTTAAGATAGACATTGCGAAAAAGCTATTTTTTTTTTCCTATTTTCAGTGATACATTTTTTTCAAATAATTCTATTGCCTGTTGAAGAAACTTTCCTGATCATATGGAAAATATACATTTAGTCTCAAAATAATTTTTATAACGATTAGTCATTCTTTTTAGATAATTTTTAAATTTTGTTTCTTTACTTTCGAATTATTTTCATACATGACAGTTCCAGTTCAAAGGTTTTATGAAGATATGTGTCTATTCGACATACACCTATTGGTAAAATGTAGTTAAGAATTATTTGTATAATTCTGTTTTTGACAGTATAAAAATAATTTTTTTAAATTTTGCAAAAAACAAAGTACGTTAATGAACATAAATGGAAATTTCTTAACTATGTTTCTTCTTATGTATGCCACAGATATTTCCAAAGCGATTTTTAACTGTCAACGAAGCTTTAGATTATTTTAATGAGCTAAATGAGAGCGATGTTTCAGAGTTTTTACTGGTGGTTTTTTTACTGGTTTTTATTGGTGTTTACTTTGCATTCTTATCTCTCCCCGAGAAAAAATTATACTGGCTTACTTCCTAAAATATTGTAGTTAGTAAATAAATAAAAATAAAAATTGGTGGACAATTTTATTAATGTCATTGACGTTGTAAAAACAAATGCATCGAAATTATATAAAATTGCTTGAGATTCAAAAAATGTGCCTGATGACCGAGTGACTAGCGCTCTGTTATTTATTTTTGTCTCCTTTTTTTGCCACAATTTTCGGGTTCGAGTCCCGACTGTGCCATGGATGTTTGTAGTAACTCTCAATCCACTTTTAAACTGTGGATCCCAGTCCTACTATGAATGTAGAGATTTGGGAGTAGGGGGTGACATCTCTATCCCGTAAAAGAAAATATCTCCTGTCTCGAAATCTGCGAGCTGGCAAACGGCCTTAACCCACAACGGGGCTGTTGCACCAATGTTGATGATGTGATTCAAATAATTTTCTTCCTGATTTTACAAAAGAACGTAACTACACGTTGATGAAAATGAAAGATATTTATGTGGAAGACTCACAACAGCTATCATTATTCTCCATTCTCGCATTGTGATGCACGCCCATTTTTCTTCAAAATTTACCATTCTCGAAAAAAAAAAAGGATCCAAACAATCTAACTGTTGATAAAAACTAATAAAAATGAATAAGATGCAGATGGTGTGGTATGTAAACTTTAATGAATTCATAAAATATGGCCTTACATAGCAAATGCTTTGAAAATTTCATGTATCAAAAAAGTTGTTGTTTTGGGCTGATATTGTGTCTTCGCAACGTTTTGTACTTCGAGTAAAATTTAAAAAAAAATCAATTGTCAGTTTTGTCCCCTTAATTAGAATCATTTAAATGTAAAAATAAAATTCTTCTCATTTCCATGAAGTTGAAATATGTTTGCCTTTAATGATTTAGTAATAATTTTTACTGTGTTGAATTTCAAAAGACGTTTCACAACAACACGTGAGTACTAAACTTAATGTTTTTAAGGAGGTAGGGAGAGCAAATTTATGATTTCTAAAACACAAACTAACAATTTCTTACTTTTAAACCCACTTAAATTATTTATTATTGCTACTTTTCAGTTTTTTTGGTGTTCTACTGACTTCAGCAGTAGCATCTTTGTTGCTTCGTTTTCAACCAGATAAAGTGACGGGAACATGAATTTTTCTTTTGTTTAAGTGTTCTCACATGTAACACAAATGCATTTAAATACCATAGTGGAAACATAAGAACAAGACATTTTGACTACTTCTAACATTTATATTTACTAGAAACAAAAACATTGATTATTAACTGATTATTTGACTATTGATTATTAGTTTGGTCTTGTCTATAACGTTTTTAACTTTTTATTTATAACTTCATTTTACCATTTTTTCCTCCTCTTAACGCACAACTACGAAGGCTGTGCATCATACTATCACTAATTTTGGAAAAGTCCATCTCCTTCCTATCGGAAACAACTCTGTTTCTTTTTTCTTTCTGGCATAAAGTTTTGTCAATAGCAATTGACAAAACTTGACAGAAGGTTTTTTTTTTTTTGTCAACAGGACAAAAACCCTTTTAGGAGGCAGTTTTTACAGAATTTATTTTTATGTGACTTCCCAAAATATCTATGGATTGTTCACTGCCCAGCTATAATCCTCACCCCCCCCACACACACACACACATACAAATTCTGTTTTTAGAGTAGAAATATAAGCAGCAAATCATGATACACAAGATTTCGAATGCAATCTCAAAAAAAAAACCCTTTTTTTTATTTCAATTCAATATCTATTTCTTTCCTATTCTAGAATGTAAGCCAACTTTAACATGCAAAACTGACAAACTGCATCAAGTATGATAAGAGTATGATAAATTCAACTTCTTCTGCGTAGTTAAAAGTATGGCAAAAAAAGGTAGAAACAGAGTTAAAAAATGCAAACACTCAAAATTTTAACAAATCACGTGATCTTTTTGTGATGCAATAAAAAATGACGTGAACGGATTGTACTAGAGATAGCGTAATTAAATTAATAGAAATCACGTGGTCTTATCTTATTCGACGTTTTTGATGAAGGAAATGTACTGGTTGCATGAAAACAGTGTCTAGTTTTCATTCATTTCTAAACCAATTGTTTAACTATCATTCTTATAGTAAATTATATATTCTCTAGGATACTTGTTAGACTTTTTAATGATGCATAGACTCAAAGGAAAACACAAACAATAATATTGCTTTGCTTATTTTATCTTTATTATATCTCGTGGACAAATATAAATGGTTAACTAATGTAGTTAATATTTTTCCTAATTAGATTGGGAATGACAATGATGAAATGAGGTAATAATAAATCCTTAAAAAAAACTAAAAACTTGTATTAATCATATGTAATAAACATACCTATCAAAATTGAAAGATATCGTATTATCAATGTTAGAGAAAAACTTATGTTGCAAAATTTTTAAATTTGTACCTTTGATATCAGCTTTAAATTTTTTTATTTTTAAATTTGCTTTCAAAATTTTGTTCTTAATTTATTTAATTTATTTTACAATAAAGTCATTCCGTTACTATTGATATTACAATTTATCAGTGTAATTTAACAAAATGAAGTTATTCTTTTTTTATTTTCTACATTGCCATCCATTTTAACATTTAAATGAAAGAGCATGGCAGCATCATTAAAAACAGCTATGTGACTGAGTTGTTGAAAATCGCATTTCTCTTTTTTTTTTCGGACATTTACAAGCACTTAACCCATCAACAGCTACGTGCGTTTTTACATATTATCTACAGCGTTTCTCAATACCAACTTTACAAACTTCTAGATGGGATATAGTACACCTAGACAACTCGGAATCCCATAGCAATACAGGGTTGAAATACTTTTCTGGCACATTGAAAACAATAGGGAATGAAAGGACACCACATAAATGAATATGCAGTTTTATTAATCATGTGTATGTCATGTGTTTATTAATCAATGTACATCAACAAATGTAACATTGTCAACAGTGAGAAAAATGTACTATGGATGCATGTCGTTTTCACACAGAATCCTCCAGACATTACAACAGGACATCCTAGCATGATGCACTATAGCTCGAGTACTGGAACCTAGATTGCCATGTGTTAGACCTAATACTATCTTTTCCATGTCCAGAATCTATACCGTTCGTTCACGACTCATGATGAGCATCCAGAAAGAACCTTTCTCAGATAGCTGCTGATGAGGTATCCAAAAGGGACTATGGCTGGATAGATATCGTTGTGTGTGAAAGGGCTGTGCTGCTCGTCCGTTGAACTTTGCTGGCCAATAAACCAGATACAAACACGCTAGTTCCGCTTTCTATGATCAACTATCCTACTGCTGTATGAAAAGAAGGGAATCTGTGGTAACATTCGGAACTCCTGCACCCATGTAATGCCATCTAGAACATTTGAAAAGTATTCTCGACTCACCATTGCCATCGAACGCGAGTCCTACCATAACCATCCTAGAGCTTTGCAAGTCAAGTGCTGGTCCACCTTGATTAGTTTGTCTCTCTAAGATTCAATTTTGCCCACTTTAGTTTAATTAGACAGAGAACTACTGTTTAACGTGGATTCCAAACCACTAACAAACATTCATGCCTCCTCCTTGGATTTTATAAGCCAAGATAAAACATTTAGTATTATGATGCTGCACGTAACTTTTTTTTATAATCAGAAACTTTATAATAGTATTACAAAAAAATTTCTCATGAGCATGATTTTATATATTTAATTAATTAAAATAATAACAGCCCTTTAAAACTCTAGTTACTTTCATTTTTTCAGACCAGCATTACTTTAGGAAAGCACTTACCGAGAGGAACACTTCCTCAGCTTCTTGAATGATGGCTATCTTGGACCACCTGAATTTCTGGAACAGTTTGATTCAGTTGGATTGTGAATCGTGGCAGATGGGTGCGTTCGGAAGAAGGTGGCGAATCTTTTCCTGTTCGACAGTGCTGGGGCTGGAGCCGTAAGACACCTAAAACAGAAAAAGCGTTGCATATTGATAATAATGCATAGAAATTAAGCTTAAAATAGAAAAATTGATGATTTCGTTTTCATTTTAGCCAAAAAGACAGAACTTATTATGGAAGAAAGACTACCAATTTCATAAAAATGGAATTTCTTCTTCCTAACCTTAGTTAGAATGAACAAACTCAGGAGCGGTATATGAGGTGTCCACACAATTACACCTTCTTCCTCTAATCTAATATGAGGATTTCTAATCTATAGTTGTATTGGGACCATCCGTGGCATGAAAGATAACTTTCGTTTGGTTGTTTTGAACGTTTTGAAGTGAGCTTTCTCATCGCGGTATCCCAGCTCTGTAACCAGATTGTTTCAGGTCAGAAATCAATGATAAAATCTCTCAAAAGCAACAGATTTTATGTCTGAATCTCTTATATTAAAATCTATAACATTTAGAAGTTCATTTTTATTTTTTAAATTATTTTTTTATTAGGTTCGTAGCCATCATTTAAAAAAAAATATTTTCAGTTATTTTTTAAAAAAATAAAAGAAACTTACTTTTGATTGTCAACGATATATGCTATCTAGTGTTGAAGTGATTAAATTTATTCGGTTTTCAACTACACTATGGTAAAAAAAATTCATGACATTATTGCTTGTTGATGTAGATAACTTTCGAAATCAGTATCAGAAGTTTTTCATAACAATTTCAAAATCAACAAGTTAAATAGACTTTCAAATTGATTGAATTGATTGTTTAAAAAAAACTTACAACTATCAGGTTATACATTTTGGCTACTTCCGCAATGGTGGAACACACGATGGAACATCCACATAAAAGCATCAGCTTTTGCGGCGGATTGTACAGCAGATCGAACAGTACTGTGGCTCAAGACCGGGGGTTACACTGAAAAAGAAGAAAAAAAGTTATGAATGATGTACACTTAAAAATATTTCAGAGCAAAAGGGGTGAAAAATTTGTTTATTCTATGTCATACGTCCGTCGTGACAGATTTGGTGACTAGAATATGTAAGCAAGCGTTTGCGACTCGATCCAATTAATCAGTTGATAGTCGAAGTCTATTGAAGATAAACTTCGCGATTGATATAAATTAGATACATTTACACCTGAAAATAATTTGGATTGGACTAAGTGTGTTAGCGTCTGTACGTCTGTATGGAGCTCGTTCCATGTTTGACTGATTTCAGGTTTACAGCTCTCATTCAAAGCTTTTCGAAGGCTTAGGGTTTCTTGTACACAAACCGACAATAATGCTCCTACTCTGATAATTCGTTTTTGGTGCTCTACAGTCAGTTTTTGTGCACATTTTTGGTTAATTAGAGTGGGACCTACAGTTTAACGTGGATTCTAAACCACTCACAACATCCATGCCCCCGACGGGATTCTACCTGAAGCATGGGGGTACCAAAAGGCCAGAGCTCTAGCCAATTGTCCATCAGACTGCACTCTTATCGTAACAAACAATTTTGAAACGTGCATCGGTCGCGATAAATTTGAATGGATCTGGAAGTTCTTGCAAATGAAATATATAAGAAAGTGTTGACATGTCCCTTTAAAATGTGGCGGGAATTTTCATCATCCTAAAGAAGAACAAGAAGATGCCGATGCATATTTTTAAATAAAACTAGTATACTTATGCAACATTTTTGAAAGGTTGAATTTCCTTAATCTCTTTCTGCAGGAAAAGACATGCACATTTTGAAGTCAATAAAAAAAATGTCAGCTTTTATTAAAAAGCCCAAACTATGGAGGAGAAAATTTAATGAAGGTACTGAAAAGGATTATTTTTAATATTGGAACAGTTTTTTAACGTCAAAAGAACTTGACTTTTCTCAAAGTATGTAAACCATTTTTGAAGGGCACTTATCACAGTTAGTTATCTGATTTGTGAAATAATTTCGATGCATGGATTTAAGATCTATTTAGCGCCATAGCTCCTTCTGAATTTATTTTTGCAGTAAAAGGAGAATCTTATCGAGTTGTCCTTGTGACAAGAGTTTGAAAGCGAAGTTTGGCAGCATGTAATCAATAGCATTTTGGATTTTAATAAAAGATGAATGTGCCATTCTAAGTGATAATAATCGAGTGAATTTTAATTTCATTTTCGACGTCGTCTTTGTGCGCAGCTGGAATTTTGGTGGTTGTTGTGATAAAGAGTAAATATCGAGAGGGAAAAATCAAAGTGTAAAGGGAAAGGTTTGGTTTGTCTCTACGATCATTTTGTGCACACTTTTGGGCTAATAATACCGGGAACTACAGGTTAACGTGGATTCCGAACCACTGACAAACATCCATGTCACCGTCAATATTCGAACCTGAATCTTGTAGTACAAAAAGCCAGAACGCTAGCCAATTGGCCATCAAGCCACCTTTGAGGTAGAGCATTCGTATCAGGGCCTGAGTGGCCGAGTGTCAGCGCTCTGGCACTCGGTGCCACAGGTTTCCGGTTCGAGTCATAGATGTTTGTAGTGGTTCGAAATTCACTTTAAGCCGTAGGTTCCGGTCTCATATGACTGAAGAGCGTCCCGGAGCGAAGTCAGACTTCACCTATGGGTGATCCATCACAACAGAAGCTGTCCCCATGAGTCCATACAGGTCCGTGGACTTGGTCTAGATGCCTACTAAGTGGGATAAGAAACAACAACAACCGATTCTTATCAATGTATAAAATTAAAAAATCAATAAGCAATTCTATTTGCTTCGTTATATTCTAGTTTTGCATAGTACATAGTTATTTCGCAAAAAATTCCTCAAGGGATATTAAAAAGCTACCAAGCATTCCGGAGAGTAATGTGAAGTAACAAGTACATCATGAGGATATCTTTTTTCTAGAAGATTGGGAAAATATGCCGCTGTGAATGTTCTTAGAGAAAAGAAAAATAGAACCTCTAAGGAATTTCTTTATAATTCATATACGATCCTGAGTAGGAATTGTCAAACAATTGACAATTCCTCAAAACATCAACTGTCAATCATTTATAGTGCAACTGTCTTCTATTTTAGGTAGAATTTGAGAAATGTAATAGGGATTTCAGTTGCCCTTCGTTATATCGTGCCTGTTGAGAAACAAATAAAAGCACGATGTTCTGGTGATAGTGCGACGCAATAGACGATTTTCTGAAATTCTCTTCTGTTCTTTTTATATGACTTTTTCCTAAAAAGAAATGAGGTTTGATTTGTCACTCTACGGTCATTTTTGCACACTTTAGGCTAGTTAGAACCGGGACATACAGATGAACATGGATTCGGAACCACTCACAAACATCTATGTCACCTCCACGATTCGACCCTGAAGCACCAAAAGCCAGAGCTGCAGCCAATTGGCCATCAGGCCGCCATAACCAAAGAGTATATAATGAGGGTCTACTGTATTTCTTTTATGAGGTTCTACCGTATTTCATTTTCATTTCTTCACCTAAAACATGGCACTCAATCACCAAATCATAATTTTTGCATAAAAATAAATTCATAATCAATAAAAAAACATTACAAATTAATTCTATTCCATTATTTCAGTTAAATCAAATTTTAATTTTTCAATACGATATTTTTTTTTAGAAGAAATAACATTTCATTCTTTTACACTCCTGGAAAGTTGCTTTTGTTTGAATTGAATACAGTTAACTCTCAATTTAAGAGATGTTAACTCATTCAATTCAATAAGATTAGACGACATTTCCCAACGAAGTGAAAAAAAAAAAAATGGAAGAGTCAATTCATCACTGGCTCGACCTTTCCGTTCTTTATGACGGGCGCCCCACTTTTGTCGCAGGTAACGGGGGAGTGGGGGGAAGGAAGAGCCAATCGATAACGTGGGTTTGCGGGGTCTTTCATGGAAACATCATTTCTCTATAAGATAATGATATTTTGTTGCAATTTTCCCGCATCACATTAAAACTGCAAGAGCCCCATATAATTTCGAGATGATGGAATTGATTTTCAAACTGCATCTGGTTCATATATATATATATATATATTATATCATAAAATTTTCACAAATGTGCAATTTTCGTTATAATTATAAAAAAATAAAAGTAATGAGAAATTTCAAACATTTTTAATATAGAAAGAATTTTAAATCATTTTACCTTATACGGCATGGTTTATTACATGTGATAGTTTTTAATCTTTGAAGAAATTACAAAAGAATATTTTTAAACCTCAATACATCTCACAAAAGTTTTTGCATACGATTAAGACTAAAATACCGAAGAATTAAATTAAATTAAATTTGAATTAAAAAAAAATCAAAGAATTAAATTTGAAAATTAAAATTAAATTAAGGTTGTCTGTATTACATTAATTTTTCAGCTCATCATTTTTTACTCATTTTTATTTAGGGCAAAAAAAGTCTAGGATGCAAAATTTATCACCACTTGAATTTTAAAATTAAGAATATTAGAAATTATATTGTAAGTTATTATTAAATAAAAATCAATCATGCTTCATAGTGCAGATTGAAACATTTTGAAAGTATTTAATTATTATGTTCTTGATAGATTCTTATTTTATTTCACAAAACAGGGATTTAGAACGTTCTGCATTTAATTAATGCAAAGATGCATGCAATTTTCGATCGTAATTTTTTTTTCCAGAATAGCTTGCTATATTTAATACAATTATCTGTTTAGAATAATCGACTGTTTTTATTTGGTATTTATTTATATAAGAACATGGCTCATTCAAGTAAGCATGCCTTGACAGAAATTCATAAATTAATTACTAATTTGCACTTAGAAATAATAAATTATTAAAAAAAAACTTTTATTAAAAAATAATCAAACAGTAGTTTAAGGGATTCAAATGTTTTTAAATCAAAAATATTATAAAATCCATAGTAAAATTACCAATAAATCAAAATGAGGGAGGCCAACAAAGCTATCTCATAGGATGAAACGAATCATCTCCCAAAAAATAAACTCAAATCTAAGATTATCATATAAAAAAAAAATTTAAACAGAATTGCAAGAGTGCTATGGAAGTTCATTCCAAATAATAATTCGTTCAGCTAGAGACCCAACTATTCGTTCAGTTCAAGACCCAGTGAAAAGGAAGAAATTCTTAGTTAAGAATCGAAAACGTATAATTTCACCTACCAAAACACTTGAAAAATGTTTATAGAGTGTTATATTTGCTAAAGAAACCAAGTTCAATAAATATGAGGATAGTGGTTAAATAATAGTTTGTAAAAAAAATCGAGTTACTATGAATCTGTAGCTGGTAAATTCCTCCATAATGTTCGAAAATGAAGGAGAAGGAATGCTTATCCCCCTGATAATCCACTAAGATGTTTGTTTCAAATTGTATTGACACTTAAGTCTGTGTAACAAAGCCGAATATCTGTAATTAATGCTGAATCTGATACATACTAACCACAGCTTTGGCAGATGACTTCAGATCAGTTACTCAGAATCAGAAAACGATAACAAAGTTTGAGAAATAAAATAGTATAATCTAATTATTTTTTTTAAATTTAGAATAATTTTTTAAATGAAATACAATTTTTCTTAAATAATTTTTTTAATAAATTTAAATAACAAATTTGTAGTTAATGCTGAATCTGATACATACTAGCTCAGCAATTGGCAGATGACTTCAGTTCAGTTACTCAGAATCAGAAAACGATAATTAAGATCAAGAAGTAAAATAGTATAATTTATTTTTTTTTTTAATTTAGAGTAATTGTTTAAAAATAAAATTAAAAATTAAATTAAATTTTTTAAATACATTTTCAAAAAAAATGTAGAATATATATTTTTTTTTTAATTAGCAGAAATAAATTAATTAAAACGATCAATTAGCCGAGTTATCATTCAGCTAAAATTAATTTTTAAATAATAATGTAACGAATTCTGCTCATTATGATTCAGTAAGTGCTGATGCTAAATCTTTCAAGACTTCAAACAATATTAACTATAAAAAATAACAAGTAAAAGCACATTGTAGATTAATTGCAACGTATTATGAAATTGCTGTCTTTCACTTTCTAGGTATCGAAGAGCCAGATCTAGTAGTGTTTATTGTATTAGGAATATTCTAATAATTTATAATGTAGAAAATAGAATATGCAAAAATTTATGAATTATCATTTTCGGTTGCAGTATGAAGTATAATTTATTGGTAAATTACACTGAACTAATTGTGTAGGTTTTATTGCATCAATAAACTAAATTAAAATTTATCACGACATTCTCATTACATTTTTTATCGATTTAAGTATATTAATATTAAATACATAATTTTTAAATGAATCTTGATACTGTTCGGCAAAAACAATAATAAGCAACTCAAAAATGCATTTTCATCTTCTTTTTTTTTTTTTACAAATACAAAATATAATAATAAATTGATAAATTTTAATATTGCAACTGAAAAATTCATAAAAAATGGGTCTATAATTGGTCGTCTATTACTGTGACTGAGTCATCATTATAAGGAGTCGCTCATTAAGGAAAATAAGTCGTTAATGATGAAGAGGAATCCAACCGTTCAATTTCTAATGATGGCCCTAGCAGCGATAGGTGTTCATTGTGATTCAGAGAGCAAAATTAAGTTATTTATGCTCTGAGAAAAGACTGGTGATAAGCTCGTTTATGTTCAGTTTAAAAAGGCATAATCTTAAATCAAAAATGTGTTTTCAAAGCTTAGAATTATGAAATGATGATCTATATTTGCAAAATTTGACAAAGTAAAAGTGAGACGTAATATACAAGCCAAAAAAATCTCATTAGTTTCGCAAAATAAAATCATCTAATAATTTGCATTGCAAAAAATGTAATAAATTTAAATATTAATTTATTCAATTAACTTTTAAATAATAATATAAAATCTGTTACAATATCCCAATTACATTTTCGAAATAAATAAATAATTAAAAAATAAAAGACAGTTGTTTATGTTATTTTTACAAATCAGTTTTGCTTCTGAAAAATCAAAAATTAAAATTATTTTCACATATATGTATATATAATTTAAAATTTCTCAATAAAGACAAATCAACATAATTTATAATTATTTTAGCACTGCAACGTGTTAGTACCTATCAGTATACTCGTATTAAAAAAATTTTAATAAAGGACAACAATAAAGTTTATTTTATTAATATTATAAATAAAATTTAAATTTTGATCTTAAATTTTAATTAAAACCATAATTTTCATTAGTCAAAATAATTATTTTCATTAACTTGTAAGTAAATATCACAACCTTAAAGAAATTAAAAATAAATTAAAGTATGAATAAAAATTAACAATTAAAATAAAAATATATAAAAACCTGATATGTCAATATTATGGTTATAGATTTGACTTCAGGAATTAAAGTTTAAAAATTCATCTTTAAGAAAACTTTATTATTTATAGTTTCATGCATCATTGAATTGTGCAAGTATATATTTAGTAAATTATAGAAATAAAAGAGATAAATTAAGAAAAAAATTAAATTCTTTATATTTTAATAGAAAACTTTAGAATTTCGTAAAACTCAAGTTATCAACTTCATTAGCTAAATTTTTTTAAATGCTCGAGTTATATTTCTACATTAAAAGAAAAACTTGTGGATATTTTAAAAACAAACGTGTACATATTTTTAAAAAATAAAAGTGTATATTTTTTAAACAAAATTTGGTCGACATATTTACACGTAGATTTTAAAAAAATAATTTTTGCCTGAAATTGTAATTAAGATATCTTAAAATTTCATTAAAATTTAAATATAAAAAATATTATAGCTATAAATTTGATTTCAGAAACCAAAATTTTAAAAATTGGTCATTTAGAAACCTTTATTATTTACAGTTTCATGCATCATTGAATTGTGCAAGTATATATTTAATAAACTATGGAAATAAATAGCTACATTAACAAGAAATTAGTTAGAAATAAATTTGAAATTCTTAATAAAAAATGTATAATTTAGAAAAACTCAAACTACCAACTTCATTAGCTAATTTTTTAAATGTTCAATTATATTCCTACAAAAAAACCTTGTAAATAAAGAAAATAAATTTGTGTATATTTTTAAAATATAAACGTTCAAATATTTTTAAACAAAATTTGGTCGATATATTTACATATATTCTTAAAAATATATTTTTGACTGAATTATAATTAAGATATCTTAAAATTTCATTAAAATATAAATAACAATAATATTTAAATATTGTATATATAATAATTAAATTTAAATGACGGAGAAAATTTAAACAACAAGAATAACTGTTTTTTAACTATAATAACAATATACAAATTAAATACCAGAATTTAGACTTAAAATTTCACTTTATGTTTCTTTTAACATTCTAACTATTATTAATTTAACATAATGTTTATCAAATTTTTGTAACGATTTTTTTGTAACTTAAAAACTATTAATGATAGATCTAGTTTTTCTCTAAAAATTTGTGCATTATATATAAAAAATATGTACTTATATATTTTTAAAATGTATTTTTTTTTAAACTGTACACACAATTATGTGTAATCTATTTGAAAATATTTATTCCCTATATATAAGAATATTTTGAATTTAAATATAAACTTAATTTTTTGATTAATTTCAGATGGTTTTTTTTTTAATTTAAAAACTTAGATGAAAAGAAAATGTTTACGATTTTACAGTGTATTTATTTTGGAAGATAAAAAAAAAATATATGAATGTTAATTATATTTGGCATCAACAATAAATGCAAATACCTTGTGCAAATATTACGGGATCTTTTTTTTCTGTTAGCTTTCTACAGTCAATTTAAAGAATAGAATAATATTATACTTTGTTGATGGTATGACAGTCTTAACTTACGTCATGCCTTCAGGTCGTTGGTAGAACATTAAGGCATTATTCCTAATTTGCGCCACAAACTACATAACAGCAATTTTTCAATTCATCATTTTTTACTCATTTTTATTTATGACAAAAGTCTGAAATACGAAATTTATCACCATTTTATACTTGAATTTTAAAATTTCGAATATTAGAAATTATACTAGAAGTTTATTTAAATATTATTTTTTAAAAATCAATCACGCTTCGTAGTACAAGCACAAAAGTTTTGAAAGTATTCAATTATTATGTTGTTGTAAAAAATATAAAATTGAACCCATGAACATAAGATTTAAACCCAATATTAAGATTTAAGTAATATTAAGATTATAACCCAGTACTAAGATTTAAATCTTAAGAAATAAGATTTAAACTCATTAAAACACATTTGGAGATAATGGATTTTTAATGGGTTTAAATCTGGCAATAAGAAGTAGCATTTTCAGATTATTATTTTTTTTTTTGTGGACAAAAGGGACTCTAGATGCAAATTTTGAGAACCGTGTGCTTAGAACCATTATCTGGATTAAAAAAACCCCAAAATTGTTCCCAATAGCCATTAGTTGTTTTTAAAATATTTAAATAAAGGACTTGAATTATATATATCATCAGTATACTACTTTATCCAAAAAGTAAGACCAATTTTCAATTTAAAATTCCCGGGGCTTATGGAATTTCAATTTTTTTTTTTTCTTCTTTTTTTAGGTTGCTGGCACTGTCCTTGACATCTGTGTGAAATTTGACGTCAAAATATTCATTAGTGTTTGAGTTACGCTTAGCTTTGTGAGACGCTAACACTGATTCCGGCGATTTTTGAAATGTCTGAATTAATTGAGCAAAGAACTTGCATTAAATTTTGTTTGCGGAAACGTATAAAATGTTCCAGAAGGCATTCGATGAGCATTCCAATAAAGGAAAGAAATGTTTAGAAGTGGTATAAACAGTTCAAAAGAAGGCAGAGAACGCGTTAAAGACGAAGAACCCTCTGGTAGACCATCCACCTCAACCGACGAAGCTCACGTCCAAATGCAGATTTGGTGTTTGCAAAACCGTCGATTTACAATTAGAGACCTTGCTAATAATGTTGGAATTTCAAAAGTCTCACTTTTGGGGTCTTAAAAAGTCCCAAAAAGTCTTACTTTTTGGGCACAGTATTATACCAAATTATCCAGTCCTGATGTGGATATACACCTTCACACAAGACTAATCTATCGCCATACTTTATTATCGGAGCTAAATTCTTTCGGATTAAATTTTTCGTCTTTTCGTCATAAAATTATACGTCCATCGAAATCAAAATGGTTAAATTTGCTTTCATATGCAATTAAGATTTGATTCCAAAATATTTTGGCCTTATTTATCATTGATTTTGCGAATAGAAACCCAAGATTTCTATTTTTTTTTTTTTTTTTTTTCGCATTTGCAAAAGATTTTTTTATTGGCAGTAATATGTAATCTTGCTGATCTGAACACTCGTCAAACAATTACAGGCGAAATTGAAGAAAAAGATTTTTCAATAATTTTGTAAAACTTTTTGCAACAATCAGAAGTGGATTTTTCACTATAAATCTGAGTTGAGTTAACCTTTCAAAAACCTTGCTTTAGAACCATTTAATTAAAAATTTTTCACAAAAGTGTTTTATCATATATTGCACAGTAGAATAAGATAAATTTATTAATTCAGTGATATTTCGAGCTAATTTGCCAAAATATTACTACGAAGAAAAACAATCAATTTTGGATTACTGTTCGCTGTTTCCTTATAACTGCGAGACATTTTAAATTAGCTAGAATATAAGGAAGTAGGCAAGCAAGGATTAATTCGAAACAATTTTTAGCTTTTCTCCAAAACGCAAAAATAGAAAAAAAGTTACAGACCATAATTTTTTATATGAAATTATCCGAAAATGGCCTCTTTTTGTTACATGTTCTTTCTTTCTATGCTTTCTTGAATTTTTATTTTTTAAGTAGAAGTTAAATATATTGAAAAGAATTGTTCGCCTTTATTTAGATTCTCATGAAGATAGTATGAAAAAATATTAGAATTAACATTCGAATTCTATTCAAGTTCAGTGTTTTTCTTTAAAATGTAAGAACATTTTTGAGAGTTACTGTATAGTTATTGGTTTGGTTTGTCGCTCTACGGTCATTTTTTGCACACTTTAGGCAAATTATACAGACAATTTAACGTGGATTCCAAATTACTAGCAAACATCCATGTCACCGCCAGGACTCGAACCTGAAGCCTGTGGTACCAAAGGCCAGAATGTATAGTTATACGTTTATTTATAAGACAATTTGCCCAATCCAGTTAAATATTTCCTCGTTTCTATAAATTGAATCTTTTAGTATTTTATTACATAATTTGGCCTATATTTACGTTACATATTATACATAATGTCATTATACATTAATGTCGCTTTCTAAACTAAATTTCATGCTCTATGTTGCTATTTATTAAAATAAATTATTAATGCTTACTTTTCAAATGAGTAAAATTACATATTTTCAAAAGTGTAGTCTTAAAAATATAATTTATAATAGCAAAGTCTTATAAATATTTTTACCTTTCTCTTAAGTTTTTAATTAATATGAATTTCATTCCTCATCCAATGAATAATATTTTTCAATCCATTGGCAGTTTTTGCTGTTATCAATACTTTAAAAATGCTTTGGGTTTTTTTTTTTGCAAAATTCATATATATCTTTTATTAAGGTTCTGAAATTTATTTAATATTAGTCTTTGTTGATAAATATTAAAAAAAAAAAGTTTCTAACAATCCATATATAAAATCTTTATTAATAAATAAAGTTTTACTATGTATTGCGAACTTGATGTTGCCATCCCAAAGTTTGTAATACCATCAAAAATATAAAGCTGATAAAAAAAATAATTAAAATTACTATTTAAACCATCAATTGATTTCCTCCACAAAAAATATTTACTTCAAAACTTTCTTTAAAATATGAGTTTGTATTTTTGTTTTCATAATGCATTAATAATCAAAAATTAAATCGCAAATATTAAAAACGAATTTTAATTTTATCGTTTGCATTTTTATCATTTTATCGTTTGCATCAGAACCAAATTATATTTTACAATTTTTTAAATCGAAAAGCTATTGTTAAAATGTTTTTATCTCTCTTTGGCATCATCATTTATAATAAATTGCATATAAAAAGAACAGATATAATATTTCCACCACTGACAGTCAAAAAGCTGAGGTTTTAGCTGACAGCCTTCAGGGACAGTTTCTTGAGAATAACATTTATAATCATGATACAGAAAATCTTGTTGAGTCCGCTATCACTAATTTTATTAATACTTATCAAGTCTCTGAAGTTCCTATCACTAAAGCATCTTCCATTATTAATTGTATTTCCTCACTGAAAATTAACAAAACTCCTGGCATAGATAAAATTACTAATAAAATGTTAAAAAACCTTCCTTTCAAAATAATACTTGAGATATGTAAAAATTACTTATTCTATTCTTCATACTGGTTACTATACTAAGTCTTGGAAACATCTAGAATTCTCCCAATTCTTAAACCTGGAAAGGATCCTACTTCTCCTATTAATTACAGACCAATTTCTTTACTCTCCTCTATTAGTAAACTAATTGAAAATGTCATCCTGAACGTCCTTAAAAGTGAGTCAAATCAAAAGAACCTTCTCATCCCACAACAATTTGGATTTACCGAAAAACTTTCTACAACTCATCAGCTCTACAACCTCACAGAAACTGTTGCTGAAGGATTTACCTGGAAATATGATACTGCTGCAATTTTTTCTTGATGTGGCCAAGGCTTTTGATAGAGTCTAGGTTAATGGATTGATTTACAAACTCATTTCTTACAATTTCTCTCCTTATTTGATTCAAGTAATTCTTAACTATCTTTCAGACAGACACTTTGTTGTCGCAGTAGGGAATACTGATTCCTCAATTCGTGATATTCATGCTGGTGTGCCCCAGGGCTCTGTTCTAGCTACTTTCCTCTATAATATCTTTATCAACGATACTCCAAAAAAGAACAATATCAAAATTAGTCTGTATGCTGACGACACTGCAGGCCGAAAAACTTGCACTATCCAGGAAAATTTTCAAAATTATATCATTGATTTAGAAAAATGGCTCCTTAACTGGAAGATAAAATTAAATGTAGACAAGACTGAAGTAGTTCTTTTCCTTGCAAAAAATCCTATAACCCTCTAATATTAAAATATATAATAATTATATCACCTGGTCTAAAGAAACTAAGTACTTAGGAATTATTCTTGATAGTAAACTTAACTACAGATCGTATATCTACAACCTTAGAAATAAATTCAATACTCAATTTAGAATTCTCTATCCTTTAATCAATAGAAATTCAGCTTTACCTATTAATCTCAAAATTATAATATCTCTCTTATCTTCGTCCAGTATTAGCTTATGCAAGCCCAGTTTGGGGTTCTGTTGCACGTACAAATTGTGAAATTATTCAAAGACTTGAGAACAAAAATTCTCAGAATGTTAACGAATTCACCCTGGTACTTTCGTAACGACGATATTAGACGAGCTCTCTCGATTCCAAGTTTAAGACAATTTATTCACAAAATTTCTACTAAATTCTATAATGATATGCGAAACATCAATAACCCCGTTTTAAATATCCTACAAAAATTACGATTATGATATTTCTTCCCGCAAACATAGCAAAAGACCTCGCACTGTTCTAAATATTTTAAATTAATTCCTTACAACTGCTTAGATGAAAAAAAAAGTTCTCTTCTGTTCGCTGTTCTTTATTTATTATTATTTTTTTTTTACATGCAACTGATTTCATCAACATCTACACTTTTGAAATTTTTGTTATTTTTCATTTTTAATTTTATTAAATAAATAAATCATTTTTAAAAAGGGCATTTAATTATCTATTTTGCTTATTAACTCAATGGGCATGAGACCACCGCTATGTTTCAACATTTTACAGTGAAGGAGCTTAGTGGCCTACGCGGCCAAGGATCTCTGTGTTAATCTACAATAAGAATAGATATAATATACACTTCTGAAGGAATAGGATGCATGATTTATATTTCCTATCATCTGAAATTAATTTTAAAATTTACTTTGAGCTACTGCAAATTGATTTTGAGGAACTCAAATTTATGTCTAATGCATATTTCTTGAGATTAATATGTAAAGCAACATTTAATTAATTTTAAAATTAATATTAATTTAAAATTTAATTTAAATTTAAATTAATTTAATTTTAAATTAAATTTAATTTAATTTTTAAATTTTTAATTTTTAAATTTAATTTAATTTAAATTAAATTTAAATTTAATTTAATTAATTTAAAATTATAATTTTAATTTTAAAATGGCATATATCTTTTATTTCTTTTGATGCCAAAACTATGTATTTTTAAATGAAATAAGTATTTTTTGAAATAAAAAGTATACCAAAACTTGATATTATTATTGGTGACTTGATGGAGTGCCTTGGTCGCGCAACAACCGCACCTCCACTTGGCGAATGGTGAACAGTGACTGGTGGTCGAGCCCTTTGCCAATTGTAAGAAAAATTAAATAAATCAGAGAAGGAATAATAATTTCTAACATCAGGGAACAAAAACATTACAATTAAGACAGAAAGTCAAAGTTACAAAAGAAGAGTAAAAATACAAAAAAAAAAAAAAAAAAATCATCCCATAAGCAAAAATATTAAAAAATTAAAGGAATAAGCACTGATGATAAATCCAATAACAAAATGCAATAAAAAGAAAAATATTAACGAGGCTGCAACGAAACCGAAATCGAAAATCTCCAGAAAGGTGGAAATTATTTGTTAATGTTAAGAGTATAGCGAGGTCTTTTGCGATTTCTGGGTCACTTGATATTAATTTTAATTCCCAAACTTTGATTTTAAGAATTTTATAGTAAAATTTTGTACTAGACAAGTTTCCTTCCAATAATAAAAATATAATACTATACAATATAATATTTTGTATAGTTAAATAAGAAGATGAAATGATATGCATAATCTACATTTAAAACGCAATATTTTGTACATATTTACAGGAGTGATTGTGTTCCAAAAATGTGATATTGTCTGTTCCAAAATTTTATGTGTTTTAATTATTTTAAAAAGTTATCTACCTTTTTTTTATAAACGCTAACTTACATGTCTCTGAAATAAGTATGCTTAAAAGTTCGTGTGATTTTTGTAGGTAGTGGTAAAAAAACATTTTAAACGAGCCCTGAGAAATATTTTTTCTAAGTTTTATATTAGTTTTGTTGGAAAGGTGGGATAGATAAAGAGGTCTAATTTGTTTCATGCAATAGTTCAGAAAATTTTATTGGTCCCCCAACCACCCTTGTATTTATATGATATTCAAGATTGTTGAAAAGGATTTAATGTCTGCAGAAGGTGTAGTTTATCCAAGGTTCCTCCTGCAATAAGTAGCCTGAATGGCTGAGTGGCTAGCGCTCTGGTGCTCGGTACCACAGGTTTCGGGTTTCGAGTCCCGGCGGTGCCATGGATTTTTGTAGTGGTTCGAATCCCCCTTTAAACTGTAGCTCCCGGTCTGTTTAGCCTAAAGTGTGCACAAGATGATCGTAGAGCGACAAACCAAACCTGCAATAAGCTTAGAGGATTGTATATTGCTTGCTTAACACGAATTTATATTAAAAACACAAATTTTTGCAATGTTTTTTATTATATAATAAACTATATGCATTATTTTAAATATAAGGAAGGCAGTTCATAAGAACTTTCATTTCAATACAAAGATTTATTCTCATTTTTTTCAAATGAGGGCATGTTTTGTTAATTAAACATCAGCTTAAGAATGCGGTAATTAAAGGATCAATTTACTAAGCGAACAGAACTTCAACTTTGGGGAACGTGACTCAATAGAGAAAGAAGTTTTGCTGGGAATTTATAGAAAGGAAATTATTTCACTTTTGCCTAACACTTCGAACAAACAAAACAATCGATTCGGATATGGACAAGCACATTGTTTTTTATTCTATTAAAAGTTATTGTAATAGTTTTATTCTTAAATTCGATATCGTCTTTTGGAGCTCCCACATTACTCCCATAAATCTACGCCCGAATATGACACAGCACTAGTGCACGTCCATTTGACCTTGAAAAAAACTTTCTATAAGTCTAATCAGATAGAATGGCGAATTTCATTTAATCATTTGATACTCGAAAGCAGAAGAATAATAATGACACTCAACTGGATGACTTTTTTGCCTATTCCGAATTCACTAAAGACGAAAAAACATGAATTTAAAGCTCCTGAAACAACGTGATTTTCTTTTTGAATGCTTCTTATTGAATTTTAAAAGAGATAAATCTATATTTTTGTTGCACTTAGTAAAAACCGTAGGTCAAACTCTATTGAGATTGCTCTATACCAGCAAAAAGATTGCTAAAATAGCTCTTTGCCTATCATTTAAGTTCTTTAAAAATTATGGTAGCAAGTCAGGTTCCGCATTTACATCCTTCAAGGTCTTAAGGGCTGCAGGTAGACATCCCTGGCCTCCTAGCCTTCCACCAGTGTCATTAATTGGGAAGATGGTCCCTATATACAGATCTTTCTCCTCGGGGACTTTCTGTTGGGCCGAGATCTCCAGTTTAGTAATCAAAGAGATAGCATAGTGGCTTTCTGGAAAGAAATGCTAGGTTCTCTGTATTTATATAGTTACTAATGCGCTTTGAAAAAACATGCTTCATAATTGTTAGTCAGGCTATGTGGTATTTTTTTTTTTAATGGATCAAACAAATGTGTACCAGGTTTTTGTTAAGAATATCTTTGATGAAAACAGTTTTCCTTTTGTAGGTGTAGCTACAAAGAAAAAGATATCCGTCATAATTTATTTGCAGACTCTTCTATGCTGAGCGGCAGGGTAACTGATTGGTTAGCGCTTTGGCCACAGGCCTTTGGTACCACAGGCTTCAGGTTCGAATCTTGGCGGTGGCATGGATGTTTGAGTGGTTCGGAATCCACGTTAAACTGTAGGTCCCAATCTAATTAGCCTAAAGTGGGCAAAAAGTAACCGTAGATTGACAAACCAAGTCAAATCTTCTATGCTGAATCTGCTACAAGTCTACCATAGTAGTTGCGAACGATATCAAATGCTCAGCCTTGGAAAATAAGATTATGATTCATTGTTACTATTATATAAAAGAGTAGCTAGTAAGTGTAGCAATTAACATATTTTTAATGCAGAAAGCATTTGAACTTTAACATTCATCAACGAATATATTTTAATTTGTTGGCAAATTACCACAAAATGCATGCGTTTATGTTACTATGAGGGTAAATAGATAATTTGGAAAATTCCTCACCCTTTCCCATTTGTGTTACAGGTGAAGAAAACTAATGCATTTTAATATCGAGCAATATAATTCATTTTATATAATGCACTACAAATAAAAAAAAAAACATTATCTTGCTACCAATTCTAATATTTTCTTCCAAATAGTGCTATAAAAGTATCTTCATACTCACCAGGCTATCGTAGTGTGGCATCCTCAGTTTATACCCTGGCAGTAAGTTAGGTTCCCGCATTTACATCCTCCAAGGCCATGAGGGCTGCAGGTAGACATCCTTGACCCCCAACCATCCCCCAGTGCCGTTAATTGGGAAGATGGCTCCTATGTACAGATCCTTCTCCTCGGGCACTTTCTGCTGGGCCGAGATCTCCTCGGGGGCCCGCGGAAGCACCACGCTCCCGACGCCGTGCAGGACAGCGGCCAGCAACAGGAGAACCCAGCGCGTCGCATGCATTTCGGCGGGGCAATTAATTAGTCCAGCATCGTTTAATAGGCGACATACTCGCATCGAGGAAGAGCGAGGTCATTTCGTTTGGCGTTTTCTCACTCACTCTCGCTCTTTTCGGTGCCGTCGCTCTATTGACCGGGAAGCCGGCATTCAGAGTTCGTCCGGATAGAATTAAGGTTTGCAAGGTTGGTTACGGAGCTCGCCAAGGAGTAGCCAAGTTGGCGTGGTTTAAATGCCGCGAGAAATCACGGAAAAACAATCATGTATTGTAAATTGTTAGTTAGAAACCGTAAAAGACTTTGCTACCATGTTTTGCAATGTTAATTAAAAAATGTTCTACAGTAAAATGAGTTTTTTTTCCCAATATTTTAGCAAAAAATCATGATTTAGATCAACCATGAACAATCAACTTAAGCGCAACATTTTTTTTTTTTGTTGGTTATTGTGTGCGAAGTTAGTTTTTAAATGCTAATTAAAAATGTAAACAAAAAATTGAAAAATGCATAAATACTTTACTTACTGATTGATTCTCTTCTAATTTAACATCTCTTTTGTTTCTTAATTTCTTTATTAATCCTTTGTCTTAGAAAAGTGGTACAGTAGCATTTGCTTTCAACAAAAATCATTCGCAATTGTTTCGGTCTTTTGTTTATTTTTGAAAAATACTTCAATAAAGGTTTAAATCAATAAAAAGTCCTAAACATTTATCTAGCAATTGGTATATCAACAAATCAAAACATTGTTCAAGGACTTTGAAGAAAATTTATTAAGTTAATTTTACTTAAGTTATCAATAAGTATTTAATAATATAATCTATGAAAATCCTTTACAAATTAATAAAAGTTAAAAAAAAAAAAAAAAAAAACAATTTTATTTAACTTTCAATATTTTTCTTTCTTTTTAATTTTAAACTTTTAGGTCCTTTTTGTAAGAAGGATCCGCATAGATGTCATGATATTAGATAAATCAAACCGCAGAATTTTAACTATTCTTAATTTGTTAATGAATCTTGTTTAAATATTTACACTTTTTTTGCAAAGTGGAACAACAACGATCTGGTGGATGGTGTATTAGGTCTCCGAACTAAAAATGCTCACCATAAATCTGTAGCCCGGAAAATCCATCCATTGTCTGAGGGAGAAAAAGTCAAACAGCAGATGATGTGAACCCTATAGATGAGGTCATATTGTGTGCAGTGTAGCAAGACTCTAGTGATGCACCCTGGATAAAACTGAACATGCTACTTATCTGAAAGTGGTAAGCCCCTCAGGTCAAAGTACTCAGAATGTGAAAACAAAACAGCAGATGTTTCTTCAAGAAAGAAATTTTTTTATCTTTTTAAATTTACTTATTATAGTACCATCTAGAAATTATGATTGTATTAATGGTAATTTTAAATCGAGCAATTAAATGTTGTAATTTTTAAATGAAAAAGAAAAAGATTTCGCGATCAGTTTTTGCAATGTTAATGAAAAAAATGCTCCACTTCTAAAGGTAAATATATACAGATTAGTTTACCAAAAACTAATGATTTAAAAAAAAAAGTAAAAACAATCAATTTTAGTATAAAAGTATAAAAGTTCTTTTTTTCTTCTCTCAATACAACAAAAAGGAAATAAAAACTGTTAACTGTTAATAGAATAAAAAGGAAAGAAAAACTGCCCGACTCGTGGCTCAGTGGCAGCGTGTGCCGCTGATGGGCATTACGGCAGACGTTCATTCCGCTGGCAGCTTTGTAGTAGACACACTTTCAAAAATGAGGAGACTCGATGGTGTTTGGGATGTTCAATATTTAACTTCGTGAATCGGACTACCTGATGGAAGTTTACCGTCCTACACTGCAGGGACACTGAGGACTACACATAACAGACCCAACAAATACCTAGAATGTATAAAATCATTTATTTCTAATTTATTACTAACGTTTTGGGATCATATATATATATACATTATTAAAATTAATTGTATATTTATTCTTAGTTTTAACTGGTTCACTGTATTGCTGTTCGATATAAAAATAAGTAAAAGAAAAATTAAATCAAAATTCAACTTAACAAATAAAATTTCTAATTAATAATATGCATTTAAATTTGCATGTTGTGCAGACAAAAATATTATCTTTATTTCCTAATAAAAATTTTCCTGTATATAGACGCTTGTTTTGACCCCATTTTTCCCCATAAATCCACTAATCTAGGAAAATTCTATAATGAAACACAACTTTGGTATGTTAGTGTCCTTCCACCACTAATATTTTTGCTGAGACTTTCATTGGAAGATTTCTAGTATTCATGTTGTTCATCAGGAAACGCATAAAATTACCACCAGCAGTCCAATAACGAAGATTGGTGCGAGACATGCTGTCATAATCAACACCAAATCTAATCATTTTTCAAATCATTGTAAGCTACAGCAGGAAATTGTCATTCAACATTTTATAGATTTTGATGTTGTTATTGTATTTCAGATTTTACTACAAAGCAACTTTTTTTCTAATAAATAAACTATCCGAAAATGTTTCGAAGTTGAATTTCTGATCTTTATATATCAAGTCAGGGGCCTGATGGCCGAGTGACCTACGCTCTGGCGTTGATGCCACAGGTTTCCGGTTCGAGTCCCGGTGGTGCCATGGATGTCTGTAGTAGTTCGGAATCCACTTTAAACAGTAGGTCTCTGTCTAATATGACGGTAGAGCATTGGACGTAAGCTGACAAATAAAATGATAGCATCTCCTATCTAGAAATCTGCCAGTAGACAGACGTCCTTGGCAAACGAAAGGGCTGTTGCGGCACTGATCATGATATATCAAGACATTTGTATGAACCCTCTACGATGTGTGGGAAATTTGCAGTGACGTTATTTAAAATATTGGATGTCATTATAATATACATTGTTATTTAATTTTTAAACCCCAGTTCACACCAAGGCATTGAGAGGCGAGGAGTGAAACGTTTGTCAATCACAAGCCTCAGTGTATCATGTTTGAAGCTCGTGATTGGTCAACACTTATTCCTCGCCGTTCAATGCCTTGGTGTGAATGCGGCTTTAAAATAAATGCTTCCTCAGGATACGTTTATTGGTAACAAATGGTCTAATCGCTTTAATTCAACTTTTATATCTTTTTTCCTTTTTAAATTTATAAATTTATAAATTAAATAACGATTTTTTTCAGTTTAATGATACTTAAAGATTCCGTGACTAGTACATCCCAAAATTATTTGTCCTCCCACTTCTCAGAAAAACAAAACTATTCACCCTCTTCTGATTTGGTTTGGTTTGTCGCTCTACGGTCATTTTTTGCACACTTTAGGCTAATTAGACCGGGACCTACAGCTTAACATGGATTTCGAACCACTCACAAACATCCATGTCCCCGCCAGGATACCAGGCCTGTGGTATCGCAGCATCTTCTAAGAAATATAGATTCTTTAAGAAAACGAACAAAACTATATCTCAACAAATCTGTGTCCTTTTATGTATCTATATACATAAAGAACACTAAATTACATTAATATTATGAATATACTATGTCTTAAAAAAATGTAATAAATAAAGATGTAAATAAGAACTTGAAATCATAAAATTATTTATTAAAATCACTCATAATAACCTCCGGATTACACGCAGATAAATTAAAATAATGAAAAACAATATGAAAAAAAAAAAAATTACCAGCAACATTAAAAATGATTTTAATGAGAGGGTTGAACTTCTATTAATGATTTATGGCTCCATTTTTGTCAGCAGTATTCTTAAATTTGACCTCGCCTACTGGTACTTGTTTGTTAAGCCCTGTCTATTTATTTGATCATGGATGAGTTAAAATTCTGATTTTGAGTGTTTTTCCTAAAATATAATATTACACGATGTTACACAACAGTTGAAACATGTAATGGGCAGATTTTCTAAAATGTTTTATATTTTCACTTGTCCCTTATTTTTATTTAGCGCCGCCGAAAAATGCATCACGGCTACTGATATGTCCTTGATAATTCTATTACTGCCTAGGCATTGGTATCCCCCAATTTGTGAAGAAGTATGACAGTTATGAATCTGTCAGTTACAACCGTTGTGTAACATAACTAACTTCCTGGCACTGCAGCCCATAGTGGATCGTGGCCATCTGCCTACTGGCAGATTTCAAGATAGGAGATGCTTTCTATTTACGGGGTAAGGCTGCAAATCTACACCAACGCTCTGCAGTCATATTGGACCGAGACCTACATTTTAAAGTGGATTCCGAACCACTACAAACATTCATCTCACCGCCGGGATTAGAACCCGAAACCTGTGGCATCAAGCAGAGCCCCAGAGCCCTTTGCCATCAGGTCTTCATTCTTTATGAGCACATTAAAAATTTAATTGTGACTTTAATTCATTATTAAGGAGCTTTTACGGCTCTAAAATTTTGACACCACGGTTAAATTGCCATTCTTCAAGGTAACGCTGTGGCTTTAAAACTTGTTCTAAAATCAGTATGCCTGTTTTAATTATATGATAAATTAACAATTTGTAGTACCTTGAAGTCTGTATACTTACTACATTTCCTTAATGTCACGATATTCATTTCCCATCTGTACGTGTATTTATAGCAGGGATTAATGTTTTTTATTTTGTGCGTTATTCTATGTATGGAGTTTAAGGCATTCAAATTGTTCCTTGATTTTGTTGTATAAATGGGCTTTTTTTTTTCTATTTTACTGTATACTATTTCATGCTACTTTGTAGGATTAAAAAAAATTTTCAGTAACAATCCATAAATTTGTACATCTGAGTAGTGCAGAATTTACAAACGATTCCCCCAGTTGGTGTATGAAGCACAATACACAGGACATGAAATATTACACAGGATGTAGACAAAAAAATTAGACTAAAACGGATGAAATGATATGAGGTTTTAGTTTGTCGCTCTACGGTCATTTTGTGCACGCTTTGGGCTAACTAGACAGGGACCTGCAGTTTAACGTGAATTCCGAACCACTCACAAACATCCATACCACCAGCAATATTCCAACCTGTAGACTGTGGTACCAATGGCCAGAAGGCTAGACAATTGAAAATCAGGCAACAGGTGATATGAGGAGAATCACAGCAGAAGTTCAGTCTGTGGAGAGCTGGAGTGAGAGACTAGCTAGCAGTGAGTAGCAATAGCTCTGCTAGTCGTGAGAGCTGTAGAAGTGAATGCAATACACATTTATAGATGTTAACTGGAAGCAAGTACAGTGGGAGATGACTTGAAATCTGAACGAGGACCGGCATAATAACTTGGAACGGAGTGACGATATTTGTTTAGAAATCAAAAATTGGTTTCAAGAATCATCAATATAACATGCTAGCGAAACAAAAATATAATGAAAATACAGGAATAAATACTGGTCAAATATTTATGTGATGCAGTTGTTGATTAAAATTGACTATATTAAGAATAAATGAAAAAGTTCTTGAAATTAAATGCAAGATTTAATTGATGAGGTTAAGTCTCGGGAAATTATAACGATTTAGTTTGTCGTTCTATGATCATTTTGTGTACATTTTTAGGCTAATTAGACCGGGACCTACAGTTTAATGTGAATTCCGAACCACTCACAAACATCTATGCCACTGTCAGGATTCGAACCTGAACCCTCCGTGGTATCAAAGGCCAGAGCGCTTGCCAATTGGCTATCAAGTCGTTAATTAGAATAAAGACAAAAGTTTTTAGTACAAATAGAAGATGAAGAGAGTTATTATTATTATTTACATAGATGGAAAAAAAAATAATATTTGGAGTTTATGATGAAATAACAATGAAATTGGAGTTTGATATGAGTTGTTGTGAAAGGAAAGTACATAATGCTGGATAAGTAGAAGGTTGAAATGGCGATGAGTGCAGTAGGTGAATGCTGATTATTAACGGCATTTATTAGAAACAGAGTAGAACGTTGGTAAATTGCACGAGTTGGTGTTTGAGTTAGTCAGCAAAGACTGGACGAAAAGAACTTGATGTTAGTATACTGAGGTTAGATCAATTTAAAGGTGGCATGAAGGGGCACATGGCCATATCCCTTTTAATGGTGCTGAAGTCGAAGAATAAAATAAAAATTTGCAACATATCAGGTTTTGAGATGAAAAGTTATACCAGAGAACGGGGTAAGAACAGGTATGACAATCTGGCGTAGAGTGACGAACGTGATGGAGTCACAATGTGCGTTGCGGCCAGTACTTTAAGGTGTAGCCATCTGAGACCAGCGCGTGCAGCTGTCATTCTAATTTTTAGTAATAGAGTAATGATTAAAACAATGCATGCAAAATCCAATAAAGATACATTGAAATCCATCGTCTGCATGTAACTCGATTCCTGCCAGGTGCAAAACACTTTATAATTAAATTGCACTTTATTTAGATTAAATTGCATCTGTATTAAAATTGTTGTGTGACTAATCCTCAATGTCCTACTAATGCGGGACGAACATCTTATGAGTAATCCACTCATGGATGGAAGGAAAGGTAGCAGCTTCTGTTATGATGGAGCACCCATGGGTAGAAGTCTGACTTGGCACACTGACGCTCTCGCAATCATATGAGACAAGGACCTACAGGTTAAAATGGATTATGAACCAATACAAACACCATGGCACCGCCGGGAGTGTAAACCTGTGGCATCGAGCGCCAGAGCGCTAGACACTCGGCTATTCAGGCCCGTATTAACATTTTATCTATAAATTATAATTTCTATACTTACAGACATTAATTATGTAGCTACCTTTGAATTAAATATTTAATACAAGAGGAGGTTTGGGATTAAAACTCATGTATCGAAGGTAAAAGATGAGAACTCGATGTGCTCAACATTTATTAAAAATAATAATAAAAAAAAATAAAAAAAAAAAAAAAAAAAAATATTGTCACATAACTTTAACTGCTAGGATTCTAATACGTTTCAACAATAATTTTTTAACAAACTAAGCATAAAAATTTATACACTATAAAATGTTTGAAAATTCTGTTTGTGTTTCTTTAAAAAAAAAATTAAGTAAAAGAAATAAATCTAAAAAATATATATATATAAAAAGCAACATGATTGAAAAACTGTATATTAGCATATGATTTATTTATATGCCTTACAAACAGATGGGAAAAAAATTCTATAAAAAAAAAAAAAAAAAAAATATATGATACTATCAAAACATTAAAAATACTATTTTTCAAAATATCCTGAAAAAAATTTAATTTTAATTCGAGATTTATACCCAACGTACATGGATAATTATTTTTTGTATTTGTGTAGGCATTCTGTAAGTAATAACGCAAAAAATAATTTCGTTCTGTATAGAAATCTAGAAACAGAGATAACCGTCGCCAAATAAAGATCTTAACATGGTCACAAGAACCTTCGTAGTAATTTCCCGGCAAGCCACTCAAACCTATGACGTCAGGTAGCTATGGCAACAGAAAATCGATCATCACGCGAGCCGGGACCTATTGGGGAAATACCTCAGACATCAATCTGGAAGATTGAAATCTCTGATGGTATGTTCACACCGTGTCTGTGATGTCTTATTAAAATAATATCCCACGGAAAAAATAAAAAGGAAAGAAAAATAATTCATGACCTTCCAATACTATTCCCGAAACTTGTTGCTGACTTGAAGCTATTTCCATTAGAGCATTAAAAAGAAAGGCTTTTGTAAGGGAAGAATATATTAAATTTATTATATGTAAAGGTCATTCATCCTTGCCCCTTAAAGCAAGTGAAAATTGATGCAAAAATTTTAAAATTTAATAAATGCAAAAAATAAATAATAATAAATTAACATAATGGTGATGAATAGAAATAATCAAGGATTTGCACTCAGTTTTTCCTCAGTCAGTTTTTTTTTTTTTTTTTTTTAAATTTACGAAGATGTTAACTGAAAACTTTACTATTTGTCATCAATATTTTCAAAAGAGGTATTTCATTTTGATTATTAGCAAAGAACAGGAATTCAACACAATGCATAAATGTTAAAATAGAATTTTACATTTAAATACAAATCGGATATGATTAGGCTAAAATAAATCACTTCTTTTAAAAAAAATTTTATTAATGAATGAAAATTGTAAACTGAAAAAAAAAAAAATTTGTGTAACTGAATTAGTGAATGGTGCGTTGAATTTCCTAATTGCAGAAGCTCGGTTTGAAGCACAATAAGTGAAATCGAACCACAATCTTCCATGTATATGTCGGGAATGGATACGATTAATGGGTAAAGGCTCGTTCCAACCGAGACGAGAGGCGGCGACACGACATGCAGCAGGGAAGAAAAATTTTCGACCTGTTCACAGCGAAACGTCAGAAATAGCATTACGCCTAGTGAAGTTCCACTTCGAGTTGAAAGTTGGTCAATTCGAAGCGGTGGGTTTAAAACCGGTTTCAGGCGAACTCGGGGTGAGGATAGTCATTGGTCAACGCTTTACGCTTAAACGCCTCACTCCTCTGGGGGACGTGCCTTAAGGGCTAATAAAGGAAGGGGCTGCGTATTTCTTAGATGCCACCTCATTCCAGAATTGTGATGGCAAAATGTGTGTAGCATTTTTTTTCTCAATGCATGTTGCTATTTGACAAGTATATAATAACAGCCCATCACTCAACTTTGACAGCAGACAAGCAGTGTTGTGGGTGGTTATATTACATGCAATTAGTGTTTTGTACTAATGAGAACAGCCTGTCTCTCAAATCTGATAGCAGATATTCATGATAGATAGGATTAGATGCCACCTCTCGGAGTTTTTGTTCTAACTAATCTAATCTATCTAATCTTCGAATCTATAAAGTATAATGAGGAAATTAGCGAATGCCTGTGCGCTCTTCGCAAGTTGAAACAAATACCGATTGAATATGAACTATACCATGAGTTGTTCCATCGTGATTGGTGACAGACCACGTGTTGAGAAATGTAAAGTGAGGGAAGCTGATCCCCCTGCCCACTTGACGGATTGTCTTAAAAGGAGATTTTTGGTGAAGAAGAGAGGGAGTCCTGCGACGAATCAACAAAAAGTGTTGTTTTCTTTTTTTGTCTGGTGACTGAATAGGCCTTAGTTTCCACCTGTTTTCAAAGTGAGCCCTTGTGATTTCGTGAACCACGCCGTGTGACAATTAAGGACTACCACAGACTAGGCAATTAGATTCGACGTGGACTCGAGAACTCTGAAAATCTTGGAATGAACTACACTTGAGATTTAATCATGCATTTGTGAATCAAATTTAAATCTTTAAATTTGATTAAATCTTCAAATCTTTTTTGTAAATAAATTCTAATTAATCCAGAGTTCTGTATTTGTATATATATATATATATATATATATATATATAGTGCTAGTAAATAAAAATTAAAGTTTTCCCATGATCCTGAAAGTGGCCCTCTTCTTGAAGCCGTTATAGGTCTAATATAAACCGAGTGCAATGTATTAGGCTCCATTCATTGTTTACCCTGGATACTGCTGAATCTGCTGCATATCTGTCATTACGGTGACGTTATAATGAATATAATGACAACGTTAAATTCTTAACTAATGAATAACGTTGATAATGACGTTTCCATTATCGTGCCATTACAGTGAAGCCATTAAATGACTTCAAATCCAAAGTACAGCATTTGGAAATAACAATTATTTGAATTTGTAAATTACAGGCAAGAAATTTAAAATAATAATTATTATATTTGGAAGTACAATAAGTTATTTCTATTGTTTAACGCAATGATTTCCAAACTAAATACAGCAATCTCCAACTACAAGTAATTTTTCAGAAATGCATTAAAAATAATTAAAGTAAATGTCTTCAGTAATGCATGCTTTAATTGTCATGAATTATGAAATTTCTTATAATTACTCTTTTGTATTGTTATAAAAAGACCATGTATACCAGACATTTCGTATGCAATAAATTACTTCGTATGCAAGACCAATAACTTTTAATTATTAATTAATGTTAATTAAAGAGTAAAAAGTTTGATTTAAGACTCAAAGCATTGAACATCTTAAATCGTTTCATAGTAACTTACTAAGACGACTGCTGCTTTCTGCTTTGGCAGTTATAAAATGAATGAATTTTTATTTCGACAGAAAACAGGTTTGGTTTGTCGCTCTACGGTCATCTTGTGTACACCAATGCTACAGTTTAAAGTTGATTCCGAACACCTAACAAACATCCATGCCCCGCCGGGATTCGAACCTGAAACCTGGGATACCAAAGGTCTATATACGCTATACCTACCTTGGGCTAACAGCCACTTGGCTAGAAAATAACGGTTCTTTTTAGAGTATTATTACATCACGTTACATTAAAGGAAAAAAATCGCTTTCAAAAGCAAATTATTCATAACTATGAACTCTGATATTCAAATGTTGATTTTTTTACAGAGAGAAATCAAATGTTTCGCCAAAATTTAAATCTTCAATTTTTTTTTTTTTTTTTTTTTTTTTAAATAATAAATTATAATAACCCAGAGTTCGGCATTTGTATATGCATATATACACTGGTGTCCAAAAAGTTAAGCATAATTGATAATTATGTGAATAAAGAAGGAACTGTAAATCAGAATGGCGGGAAACGTGATATGCGAGTGTAAAATGGTTATAAAATAAGAAAGCAAATCAAAAGAACGATAATAATTAATTTTATTATCCAAAGTAGCAGTTTGAAAGAAAACTGATCATAGCAAGGGTTCACACTTTAAAGAAAAAAATGAAAGAAAACATTAAATAAAATACTGATGCTGCAGTTTAATAAGGCGTGTGGTCACCTCTGACAGCCAGGCACGCTGCACAGCGATTTACCATATTTGCTATGAGATGATGAATGAGTTGTGGGCTCAAACGGTACCAAGCTTCATGGAGAGCTCTCTTCAATTCTGTAACGGAGCTTGGTGGGTGCGAAAGGGCTGCAATTTATCTCCCGAGCATATCCCATACATGCTCGATAGGATTTAAATCAGGGGAGTTCGCAGGCCACGACATGCGCTGGATGTTTTCCGTTTCAAGGAAGTCATCACCGATGCGCCATGCACCGATCGGTGACATGGCGCATTGTCATCCATGAATATGAAGTCAGACCCGACAGCACCTCGAAACAAGCGAACATAAGGCTCAAGAACTTCGTCTCTGTATATTTGACCAGTCGTAGACCCGTGTCAAAGAAATGGAGGTCTGTGCGGCCGTCCATCATGATGCCTGCCCATACCATTGCTCCCCTTGATGGAAAATGATGTCTTTCCGTTATGTTTCTTGGTTCAAAACGTGTTCCACGTTCTCTCCATATCGTTACCCGACGAGAATCACTACTCAGACTAAACCGGGACTCGTCACTGAACATCACATTGGCCCACTCTCCCACACTCCAATGTTGATGTTTCAAACTCAGTTCAAACGAGCGCGTTTATGCGCAGACGTGAGGGGAATGCAAACTTCTGGTCTTCTGGCATACAGGCCAGCATGATTGAGTCTCCTGTAAACAGTTTGTCTCGAAATTCGTATTCCTGTGACGACTGTGAGCGCCGAACCCAGTGCTCTGGCAGTACTGCCCCTCTGACGTCGCGCACTTATTACCAGATATCGGTCTTGGCTAGGGGTTGTGACTCTTCGTCGACCTGATACTGGTTGTCGGGTAACATCTCCCGTTCTTTGAAACCTCTGCCACAGTCTTGAGATCACGGTCCACATTCAAAATTCGAGATACTTCGGTTTGTGATCGTCCGGATTCCAGCATTCCAACGATTCTTTCTTTCGCAAACATGTCCAATTGGCGTCTTTGTGCCATCATTCACCTTGTTTGATGGTTAACAACGTTCCTTCGCACAGCAGTTGCACGAAACTTGTCTGAACTGCCTATGCTGCGTGAATCGGTTTCTCTGCGTTCCGACATGCTCAGGTGTTTCCCAGGACGTAGTCGACTGAAAAGTTTTGCATAAACCCAATATTTCTTCTTCACCCAATTAATATCCGCAAGAAATTTGGAATAATTTTAAAATATTTACTCCCTGTTTTTCGCATTTTGCGATTTATGCTTAACTTTTGGACACCAGTGTACACATTCAAGAGGCAAAACCTCATGACCACCCCTATTTTTGCAATGAACTCGCCTGGATGACGTGGAAGACACGTGATCAGGTGGAAGTGGTATTTAACTGCTGCTGGAGAGTCTGAAGGATCATTCTTTCACTTACTTTTGTGTGTGATGGGAAAGGATGCGGATCTTAAGCTAACCAGCAGTAGACGACATGGTGTTGGACGTCCACACCACGGCGCGCAACACAGCTTCAACCCGCCTTGGCATGGATGCCACAAGTCCTTGGTAGATGGCCGGAGACAGATTGTACCAGATGTTTAAGCAACGGTCACGCAAATCCGATATATTGCGAATTAGTAGTATTTGAACTCTGAGCTGCCGTCCCAGGACATCCCAAATGTGTTCTATCGGATTGTTCCGGTGAGTTAGGCGGCCAGGTCATTAACTGGAATTCAGCATCTTGTTCCTGGAACCACTCCAACACAATTTTAGCCTTGTGACAAGGGGCGTTGGGAACATTCCATTTCCAGCTGGAAAAACAGAGGCCATGTAAGGGTGCAATGGTCAGCAATGATGTTCAGATACCCCGTAGCATTCATAGTCTGCTCCACCACAACCACGGGTTCCAGAGATGCCCAAAAGAACTTCCCCAAAAGCATAATATCGCCACCACCGGCCTGTGTATGACAGAATACTGTACATTGAGGGAGCAATTGTTCGCCTGGAAGACGGTGTATCCTGGCACGGCCATCTGCGTGATGAATGACAAACCGTGATTCATATGACCATGCAACTCAATCCCACTGATCCATGGACCAGTCACGATGCTCCCGGGCCCAGCGCAGGCGCAGTTGGCGATGATGATTTATATATATATAGCGCATATTGTATATAATAAAAGTTAAAGTGTTCCCAAAAGTAGCCCTCTTCTTGAAGCAGTTATGAGTTTAATATAGTCAGAGACGTTACACTACTAATATAACATTAATAGAAGGTCAATTTCTTAATTTTAATTAAATAACCTGCTTTATTCTTTAATTTTCGAACTGAAAATGTTAGGTTTGACGCTTTACAAATGAGATCGAACAAAAATCCCACAACTTTTCGAACACATAAATACAATTTCTGGTGTGTTCATTCCAAATTGTGCACATTGTGGGTGTTTTAGCAGACCCCATCTCCATGGTACGAGTAACACTTAATCTGCTTTTCTAACGACAAATGACCTTAGGCCAAATTGCCTGGCATTCGAAAATACAGTCATGTCCATAAATTAAGGATAATTCAGAATCACACAGAAATTGAACTCTAAAATAAAAATTTCACCTGTAGAATTATCACACACATCTTGAAGAAGAATATGCAAATTACAGGAAACCACCAGATGGCGCGGATAGTACGTCACAATGACGAGATGTAAGAGAGGGGTATATAAGGAATGGTGGTGGCAAAAGTAAAATTGTTCACAAGCGCTTTAAAAGCCTTTCAGTGCAATAACCGCATAGTTATGGCACAAAGGAAGCATTTGAATGATTTTTTTTTTACGTGGTAGAATTATCGGAAGACTGGGATGTGGACGTACCCAGCTGGAAGTATCCGAGTAACTTGGAATCGCCCAGAGTGTCATCTCCAGGCTTTGGCAACAATTCCAAGATGATGGTAATGTGAGTAGATGTTACAGCACAGGTCGCCCCCGGAGTTACAACGCCGAATGAGGACCGGTATTTATCAGTTACTGCCAAAAGAAACAGACGGAGCACAGCATCAGACCTGTCTCGTCAGCTCTCTTCAGCTACCGGCACGACAGTTTCAAGGCAGACCGTGTACAGACGCTTAGGGGCACATTGGTCTATATGCTCGTAGGCCTGTCAGATGTGCTCAACTTACCGCAACTCACTGTCGCCTGCGATTAACCTGGAATAGAGAACATGCATTATGGAAACCGCAACAGTGGTCTTGTGTGAGGTTTTCCGACGAGTCCAGGTTTAGTTTGCAGTCTGATTCTCGCCGGACTTTCATATGGAGAGCGCCAGATACCCGTTACCACCAAGAGAACACCATTGAACGACACCGTTACGTTGGTGCAGGATGGCTTGTTTGAGGGAGGAATTATTCTTGGTTCCAGAACTGACTTGCATGTTCAGAGTGTAACGATGACAAGCCACATCTATCGGGAAGTCATTCTGGAACAACAAGTACGTTTGTTTCGGGGCGCCATGGGTGCTGAATTTCTGTTTATGGAGGACAACGCCCGTCCTCGCCGTGCAAACATTGTAGTCGAATGCCTTCAATTGGAGGATATCACCCGTATGGTTTGGCCAGCATACTCACCGGACTTGAATCAATAGAGCATGTGTGGAATATGCTTGGCCGACGAATTGCAGCCCGTCAACCCCCTCCCACCTGTCAACCGGAACTTCGGAGGGCATTGCTTGATGAGTGGTGTAATATTCCCCAAGATCAGATTGATAATTTGATACTCAGCATGCCTTGGCGTTGTAAGGCCTGTATTGCATCGTCCGGGAGACATACTCCATATTAACCATCATACTAACCATGTTATACTGCTTTTTTTGTAAATAGGCTCTTTTTTGAAATTTCTCCAGGGAGTAAAAATCGCAATTTTTATTAATTATGTCAAACATATAGCATCTTTTTACTCTTTACCTTTTTGTTTAAAAAATAGACTTTACAAATAAGTCAAATTTGTTTTTGCTTCTGTCTCTTTCTTTGCCTGAACTTCATTATCCTTAATTTATGGACATGAGTGTAGCAACATATACTAATAAAAAACCAGTAATACAAAAAAAAAAAAATTAAGGTCAATTCCTACTTTTTTTTTTACTATATTGCAGAAAAGTTATTTACAAATAAAATTCAAATTTTGCTTTTACATCAGGCGCCATCTATTATTAGATACATGCAATTTAAATCTAAAAAAAAAAAAAACCCAAAATTAATTAATTAAATTTAATTACTGAATTAATATTTGAAAAAACTGTTTAACACCAAGTGTCATCCACTACAAGTTCAAAAAAAATGTATTTGAATTTGAGTGGATGAATAACGTTTTATTAACGATTGAAAATTTGAACAAGATATATATAGGGAGAGTGTGAACTAATAGTAGGAATTGAAAAAGATGGAGTTTGCGAGCAAAGCATAAAATATTTGGGAATTTCTGAAGTAATGCATAAAGAGGGTAAAGAGAATATCTTTTTGTAGTGTGCCTTTTAAATTGAAAAATATCAGTTTTCATATCCAGAATAATGATGAGGAGAGTAGGAGGGATACGAATAAGGCATTCCTCTGTTGAAAAAAAATATTTTCATTAAGGTAAATCGTGTGTGCATGCGTGTCGATGCTGCATCACAAAAAACAATACAAAATTTGGCACAAATATATTTTGGAAAGATTCCCGAGAATACCTATGAGCGATTTTTTTTTTTTTTTAACGATCTATTTATTTTTTCATACTTAATATGAATTTTTATTCTTCTCAAAGGTTGTTATCATTCGATATACTTTCAAAGCATTATTGTTTGTACTTAAAAAAAAAAAAAAAGGGGTGTCTTGTTCATCGTGTTACGTGAAAATTCTTTTTGGCATGGAACATGCTCTTAGCAACACAAATTCCATAGAATACGTTAAAAAATATTTTCCCTGTTCACCTGATTCTTGGTGGCTTATTGGTTATTAAAATCAACAACGGTATCCAGAAAATTATCCATGACTCATGGTTCAGTCGTAACGTGCGCCGCTGGTAAGCATTAGGGCTGAGGTTCAACCCTCTGGGGCCATTGCTGCAGACATTGTTTCAAAAAAAGAGGAGGCTCGATGGCGTTTGGGATGTTCAACATCTTGCCTCGTGAGTCCGATTACCTAGTGGGAGTTTTGCTTTGTTTACTCCCTTATGATACGCAAATGCGTGGTAGTTCCCACTAAAAGTACTCCCGGAAGGCACTGCTTCTTCTACGACACGGAGCCAAATCAAACTTCTACTTACGGGTGCTCCATACCAACTGAAGCTGTCCCTTTTCCATCCATCCATGAATAGACTACTCGTTGGGTTTTCCGTCCCATGCTGCCGGACACCGAGGATTAGTCACAACAACAAATTGGCCATACTGAGATCCTGCTTTGAGGATAACACAGAGTGGTCAATTGACATATTTCAGTTTGTGCTTAATAGAAAATAATCATTTAAAAGCATATGTGAGCTTTTATACATTGAAAGAATAAATAATAATAAATAAATAAAGGTATAGTCACATGAAATATGTCATGGTATAGTTTAAATGTACGTGTATGGTATGGTTTAAATTCAAGAAAGAAAATATTTAAAATATTTTCGATCAATGTGCGCATCATTAGTCGCACGTAACACTGTGTCTTGGGCTTTTTTTTTATCCATTAGGTACCTTTATGAAAATACATAGTTTATTAAAAAAAAAATTTAACTTTTTTTAGTACTGTTCTCAATCTCTGAAAAACACTGGATCTCTGAAAACACTGAATTACAGCGGCCATCAAACCAAGTTTTGGAAAACAATGGAGAGCTAGCTGTAGCAATACCTGTTGTCCCTCAATAATGAGAGTTTTCAGTTAGATAGTTTCCTGAATTGAGAAATGGTAAACAATATTTTCTTAAAAGAAGTTTGGAAAACAATACTTATTAGAAAAAAAACCAATGTATTTTCATAAAGACGTCCAACGTATAAAAAAATTCCATTACTTGACATATTTCATGTGACTAATGTTGTGAAAATTGTAAAACGTAATGTTGTTGTAATAATTAACGTACAATAAAATAATTGTAACGTAATTATTACAACATTAATAATTGTAACAATAATAATTGTAATGTTGTGAAATATTGTAAACATCATCTTCTTAAAAAAAAAAAAAAAAAAAAAAAAAAGAAGAAATATTGAATATCTAAAAAAAAAAAAAAAAAAAAAAAAACAAAAAAAAAAAAAAAAAAAAACTTTCATATTCTTTATTGAATAAAAAAATTTTTTTTTTTTTTTTTTTAATTTTTATGAATTTTTAAAATTATTAATAATCTATTTCTGTTGCATTTGATAATCCTCTGCATTCGGTTGATGTATCCGAAAATAATAGCTACCACATTAACGTGATATTTGTGATTTATTAAAGAACCTACAATATGATTTTTAAAATTATTATCATTATTATTTACAAGTCTAGGTACATCAAAAATTTATATTTATAGTACATTAATTTATTGACATTTTCTCAGCTGTTTTCTAAATAAATAAATAAATTAAAATAAAAAATATTTGGTATTATATTGATTTTATTTTTGGCAGAGAAGATATTTGTGGACCTCGTGTTCTATTTATAGTATTTATGCCGCGAAACAGCCTAAAACGACACGGGATGAAAAAAAAATTTATGTTTTTAAAATAAAACTTATAATAGGTTTTATAAAATAAAACGACAGGAGATGAACACAGGATTTTGGTCGACATTTAGGGTAACTGCTGGATTTGCGTGTTGTTTGGAAGAAAATCAGGAAAATTACCACTTGGAAATCTTACTGCCGATTCGAGACTCTTTATACACATTGCCATTGTTGCAATCGCCATCATCCTCGTTTCTGAAAAAAAATTATTTCAATGGATGCCTTCAGCGGAATTGAATGTGAGCGCTCCTGCAAATTAGCTGCGCACGTTACCACTGTAGCATTTTTCCCAAGGGAAGAGTTGTGTCATTTCGCTATCAGGACAAAAATGTATATTCTTTGACAAGTACATCATGACATTCTATCACTCAAATTTGACAACAGATAGGCAGTGTTAGGGGATGCTATATTACATGTAATTAGTGTTTTGTACTAATGAGAACAACCTGTCACTCAAATCGTATAGTAGATATTCAATATCATGGGTAATGAGACCTCATGAAATTAGTGATTGTCTGTGCGACTTTCACAGGTTGAAACTATTACAGATGGATTATAGACCATGAGTTGTTGCATCGTGACTTGACGATAGACCATGGTCTGAGAAAATGTCTAATCCAATGAAAAGTGAGGGAAGATGGAACCCCCCCCTTCCTTGACGGACTGTCTTAAAGGGAGGTTTTGGAGAAGAAATTACTGAACAGTCCGGAGATTCCGCCTCTTTACAAAGTGAGCCACCTGCGGTTTCGTGCATAACGCCGCGTGATAATTAATGTCCGCCGTAGACCTGGTGAAATAGATTCGGCCTAAACTCGAGAACTCTGAAAATCTTCGAATTCGGAATGAACTGCACTTGTGAATCAAATTATGTTTAATTTTCATTTTTATGTAAATAGAGTTCTGTATATATATTTAATGTTTGCAAATAAAAATTAAAGTGTCCCTCTTCTTGAAGCCGTTATAGGTCTAATATAAGCCGAGACGTTACACCACTAAGCCACAAGTCGGATTGTAATGATATTTAATAATATGATAACATACAAAGAATGGTTGATTTTTTCATTGTATGTTTAGTTTTATCAAAAATGGTTTCCAAAAGTTAAACAATAAATAAGAAAATTATTTTATTCATCGAAAAAAACAACGTGTTAACTCCAAATTTTCCACACTTGTTGATACACCCATGAAAACTAGTCTAGCACAAAAATTTTGTGTACCTATACTGTTTTAAAACAGACTTATTTGAGTTAACAAATCGCTTATTATTGATGGATCCTGTATCTGCGTTTCTGACAAATAGCCAAATTGAAAAAAAAAAAAAATTAGTTGACGTCATTTGAATGACGTCTGGCCTTGAAGAAAGCCAATGAAGTTGGAATTAACCACGCCATAGTTCCGACCTTTCCCGCTGGTAGAAACAGTACCAAAATTCAGAAATAGTATCTTGAAGAGCAGTAATGCATACTTACACGCAAGAGTCAAATGATAACATCTTCAACAGGAAGAACTCTATTACGGCAAACTGTTAAACGGCCACAAACAGACAGCTACATGCAAGTGAGATGTATACAAATATGACTTGCGTTTTATTGATGGCCTCGTATAAAAGAAACCAATTAAATTCGCCTCAAAATCACCTGAACTGGACATAACGACAGTAGGGTATCATGATCTTTATCATTGAACCTGGATTTAGCTAATAAACCTCCCGACGATTACTGCTCTGGAGCACCACAGAAATCGGTATCAGATCAAAACCAAAGCATGTATACAGAAGTGATAGTTTGGGTTGGAATAGCCCTTTTAGTAGTGCGACTGCAGTGCGATATAATGGGAGTTATTCATAGGATTTGCATTATCATGTTAACTCTGAAGTTAAATTTGTTAAAATCTGAAATATTTCTTCGTATAAAATGACCATCACGATCCCATTGAACATGTATGAACATACTAGGGAGGCATTCATTCCTTGACCTTCCTAGGATCCTTTCTTCAAGTTAAAAATGTATCTCCTCCGTGCGTATGCGTGAATATCCCAAACCATCATGGATGATCTTATTATTCTTGGCATGAAATGATGCTGTTTGGTGTATGCTACCAATAGACGTAATTATATTCTGCATTGACAAATATCTATCATTGAACTTTTTTTGTTGCCAACAATACTACTTTTGCGTTATCGTATAGATTTTAATTTTAAATAAAAAAATTAAATTGTAATTGCATACCAGCTAACAAATAATTAAGCAGCCTACTCATAATTAAAGATCCCATATAGTAAATCAAGATGAGGAGGAATAGTTACTATCCTGACAGAAATCAATACTTTAGCTATCAGTTACAATGAAAAACTATAAACATCAAATAATTTCAGAAATGTAGTTAAGATATTAAGTTGAAACACTGTTTATAATGTATTGATATGCTATTAGAAGGTATATGATGATAAGCAGAAAATCAATATCCGGTTTCCTCGACAACAATAAAACACACGAGAAAATAATCATACAATATACCATGAGCTAAATGACAAAGTCGTTACTTGACATTTATATCGGAGTGAAGAAGTAATAATTTTAGCAATTTTCATGTACCAACTTCCAGAAGATTATTTTCATTGAAACTTGAAAGCATTACATAGTACATATAGTACCAGACATATTCTAATTCATACTCGGTTACTATAACAATACATTCAATGTATATATACATTGAATTATTGTAAATGGAAGCATTGAAAACTATATTACATATATATACACACTATATATACATATATATTTAACAATAATATAATGACATTGGATAACAATACATTTAATGTATTCATTATACATCAAATCAAATTCAAATTATTCAATCATTATATTGTCATTAAATATATATGTATATATAGTGTAATCTCTTAAATATGTAGATAAATATTTATCCAGAAGTTTAAAAGCAGATAATATATATCCTGGTTCTATACCTTCATTATATTAAAATTTAGGTACTTTTTTTTTTTTTTTTTTTTAGGACATCTTTTCATGCCAAATGTAAAAATACTGACAAACCATTTTCAATCAACATATTTTTAGTGCCACCCATTTTGCATAAATGGAGAACAACTAATGAAAAAAATAAATTTAGATTAAAAGTGCAGCTCTAAATACCATATATAAGATGAATTTAAAAAGAACTGAAGTTTAAATGTTGCACAACTAACATTCGAAAAAAAAAGTCTTTTGCTAAAAGAATATTACAAACCTTTTACTATTTTCCTTAAATATAATTTCTTACGCCTTTTCTTACCCTTTCTTCCTACGTGCAACATTTTTATCTTTTATTAGTAATGATTGTTTAAAGCAAATATTGAAAAATCAATTGCATTAAGTTCAATTCCACTTTTATTCTATTCAAAACTATTATATAATAACATTATTTCTTTAACTAAATAACTACTAACTTAAAATTTAATGAATGAATGTAAGGTTCTTTAAAGTTTTAAGCAGAAATAAGAAATTAAAAACTTTTAACAATAAAAATTTAAAGAATTTAATTAAGTTTTTAGAAAATAAATCAAAACTACTTAAATATTTAGAATATAAATAATATTTTTAAGAATCACTCAGACACAGATAAACACAATTCAAATTATTTAAACAGAATATTTATTTTCATAATAACTATATGACAAATATACTTACATTAGCACAATTATTTATAACAAAAGTCATTCTCTATATCCAATACATAAATAGAGCATAAAAATACATTCTTTTAAAAAGAGCTATATTATACTCAGCAAAATCTAATAATAAAGAAGTTTTTTTAACATTACAACCTGATTTAGGAATACAAAAATTATGCACAATATCAGAAACAAAGTAAATATTAAACTCTGATTCAATAAGATAGATATGACCAATATTTCATTTTTTGTGATCATGTGAGCACCAGAAAAGAGGGAGGAAGGAAAAAATGGAGGGGAAGGGGGCATGGGCTGTGCATCACTTTTAAATCTCTCATTATTTTTAGCTCTTCTCAAGTTGTTAAAATTAAAATCTGTATCACACAAAAAAGAATATATCAATAGTAAAATATTAACATAACACTAACATAAAAAGAAGGAAAAAAAAAATTATATATATATACAATAGCATAACAGTCTAAAGAAAAATTATTACAGCTTAAAATAATGTTGCCAAATACCAATTTAATTATTAAAAATATAAATTTACAAGATATTCAAAATTTGTATTTTATAATATAATAACAATATTTATATCTTGATCTATAAGATAGGTTATTTTAAAAATTAGTTTCTTTAGATTAGAAGATTGTACAATTATAAAGAATTATTATAAATCATAATTTACAAGAAATAAACTAAAGTATAAAAACTTTTTTTTTTATCTTTACTAATAAATAAATATTAAAAATACATAAATAATGCATTTATAATATTAATTTTAAATTATTTGTTTTTAAACTAGCATTAAAACAACACATTGCAGTTAAATGCTGTAATCTCTTAGGAATATTTATTTACTTAAAAGTTCAATCTTCCGAAGTTTTTGGTTTAACTGAATTTCACTCTTCTAGTCTGAAGAAAAAAACTATATGTATTGCATTGTATTGGCATGCATTGCTTGGCAAAGTTGATACTAATTTTATCAGCCTGATTGTTTGTTATTTTAGCTATATCTAAAATGTACTTTTCTGAATTATGCAAATAAATTTATTCATTTAGTTTCCGTAATAATTTTACCCTCCCTTGCATTGCTCAATACTGAATTTTAATTATCCAACTTCTATGGCCTGTTTGAAATTCTTAAAAAATTTAATCTTTCAATACAACTTCTCAAATTTTATTTCTGCATCGCATATCCTCACAAACTCACCTGCCAACCAGATAATCTTATGTATCACACCGAAATGCAGTTTGAGAAACATGTGCAACACTCATTATCGGCACAGCAAACAATAATTATGCACAATGAATCTTGTTTTAAAATAAATTTACGTTTAAAATGTCAAAATTAACTTTAAAAAGTAATATCATGTATTTAATGAAACAGTTTAATTCATTCAATTATATGTGAAAACGAATTTTATTTCACCATATTAAGTTCATTACAATCATTATATTTATTTCTGAAGAAAATCTTTGTATTTAATTGCCCTATAAACTAATCATTATACTAATTAATTTATATAAAATAATTATTATGTCGTTAAACAAATCAAAATTTTAAATATTTTAAAATAAAAAATATTAAATTTAAATATTTTAAAATAAAAAATATTAAAAATTACTGATTTTCAGCAATCTAGTGATGGAATTAAGGTTACGCAAAACTATATATATGCATATATTTATAATAAGAAATAATCATATTTATAATAAGAAGAAGAAATAAGAGAGAATCAAATTATAACAAGTTCATCTTTATTTAAAAGATGATATTTTTTTAATATGAGATTACATAAAATTTAATATAATATTATTAATATAAATTTATAAACAGAATACAAAAATTATACTTATTTGAAAAACAAATATTTGCATACGATAAAAAAATAGTAAATAGTTGCAAACACCTAATATATTATTTCACACCTATTATTTATTTAAAACAATATGAAGACACAATCCCACAATAATTCCATATACAAAACACATAACACATTCATTTAATCAAATACTTTTGTAAAACTTTTAATACATATAAAAAAATAACTATCAAATCAGAATAGATTATGCGTAACTGGTTCTCAAGTTAAATAATTCTGTTCTAATAATGAATTAGAATTAATTAATCAATAAGTTAAAAATTTTACAAATATTTGATATTTACATATATACAAAGTAATTAGATATTAATTATGCAAATATAAAAATACATACAACAATACATTTATAATGCAAAAAAATCATAAAATTCTTTTAATTACCCGATAAAATGATTGCATCATAGATAAATTCTACATGAAAAGTACAAGCAGAATTTCACCCGAAGAACAGGTATATAGAAATATTTCAATTTCTATACATACAGATTGACTAAGATTTCACCCAATTAAAAACATACCATATTTAGTTTTAAATTTGGCAAAATGTATGAAGTGAAGAAATCAATTATTAAACATTTGAGTTATCAATAACAGGTCAATACTGTCTTATCACATTTCATAATAATTTCTCTCACTAATAAAAAACATTTAAATCCACATCTTATGATAGAATTATTTTTCCAATTTAATAATAATAAAAATAATAATGTTCCAGTAAGTATACTGAGATATTTAAATTACATTTTAAAATTCTATTCTATATCAAAAATAATTTTTATAATTAATTTTTTTTTTCATTTCACACAGATATTAATAAATATTTTATGTTAATATAGTTCCTTTTTTTACATACTTAACTAATAAGAAATTTACTTGAGCAATAGTCTAATTATAATAAGCAACTTATTTATGAGCTATTTATAATCAAAGCAAACAAGTTTATTATCTTTACTTTCAAATCGAGCTTTGTTGTTCCTAATATTTCTTTTAAAGTAAAGTATCTTAAATTTTTTAAAACACTATTTACATAATACATATAACAGCAGACCTAATTATAACAAATCGATTAAAATATATTACTGCATAATACATAATGAGGAAAAACATCACTCTAGTATTTATTACATATTTTGTGATCTTAACAGAATTCTGACATAAGCACACAAATCTATACTAAGTATAAAGTAGAAATAACAATACAAATGTAACATAAAAAAAAATTAACAAACAAAATAATTAGATTAAAAGAGAATTAACTGTCATTATTTTGGGTTGAAAGAAAAATATGATAGTAACATATTACTGTTTGAAACATACTAGAACATAAAAACAGAACTAAGTATTTGCTTATTATAACTGAACCTGATGGTTTGATGACGCTTTGAAGAGTGTTACTGATATAATAACAATTATAATATAATTTGTGTAAGCATTCTCTATTGAACATTTATTTCTTATGCATTTGTACCAAGTTCATAAACATTTATAAGTATTTTTTCTACTAAAATATCTGATGGAACTTTAAAACATAAATTCAACAAATCTGAAAATCAAAAATGTTAATGATAATTTGTATTTTGTACTTCAATTATTTCTTTTCTATTTAATCCCAGTTTGTAGTGTTGGTAAGTGATAAGGTTCAGCTATAATGAACAAACAATATAATAACTGAACATTATAATAACTGTATTTGCTGACATAAAAGATGCCATTTTAAATAAAAATTTTTAGGAAAACTATCAAACTTCTATCATTGAACATTATAATGAAGTAATAGTATTTTATTATGTACAGTACAGAGCTGTACATTGGTCTATAATCTGCTACCAACTGTGCCCCTTTTCAAATCCATTTGTAATTCAAAGTCTCTTATTGTGGTTCAAGTCTATTTATTGTGAATTAATTATTATTTTAACTGTATATTAAAAAAAAAGTTTAACGAAAGAACATTCTACATGAAACTAATAAGAACAAAAATATGAATTTTGATGCCAGTGCATGAGTATTCATCATTACAATGCCCTCAGATATCACAAGGAAAAAACTGGATTTGGTATAACAAACACAAAAATAAAAATACTGAAAAACTACAAATCAGAATATAAGAAATATTCTGACTTATTTTCCTACAAAAAGATATATTTTATGCAAGCAAATACAGTATAATTATTTATTTCAGCCAGATTACTAAAAAAAAAAAAAAAAAATTGGATGATACCATTTTCTTATTCATAAATAATTCATTTAAATTATTTCTATTTTCTAAGGTGTTTTTAAAATGATAAACATAATTAATATGCATTTAAAAAATAAGATAAATATTAATAAAAAAAATTAAGTGGTATGAAGGAATATTTACTATATCATTCTAACTAAAAATTCCACTCATTAATAATCTGCAATGTTGAGAGTTTCATTGGATAACAATATTACAACACTGTACAAGATTTAAAATAATAATAATAAAACACTTTCCTGGATTACTTCCATACTAAGTATACATATTTTTGAGAATGAGTATTATCCAATCTCAGAAAGAAAAAAAATGTTACAATATATATCGATTTTTTTTTTTTTTTTTTTTTTTTTTTTTTTTTTTTTGTCATTCATTTAATAAAAATTGTAAATTGTTTTTAGTTATTTAATCAACCAGTAGTAGTTAAGTCTAGTAGTAGTAATTAGTAGTTAAGTCTCTACTTTTTTTTCCTTCTTTATTAAGTCATTATCTTATAACAAAAGAAAAACATATCACACAAATAAGAAACACAACACACATATTAAATTCCTTGGATTTTTCAAATAATTTTCATTAGCATAAAATAAAAATAATAATAAAAATATCAGTTTCACTTTATCACATTCTTTGGCACAAGATTTCAAAATTGCACTTGCATGATTAAATTCATACCGAAAAATACAGCAATTTTAGAAAACAGCAAAATTAAATTTTGTCTTAATTTAATTATTTTAACAATCATTATACTTACATCTATCATTCAGCTATTAAAAAAAAAAAAAAAAAAGATTTATTAAGATCAATGCATAAGTTTACATCAATAATAAAACATCACATTTTCTTCAAATAAAATTCATTTCATGAAAATTATCAAATATTAAACAAAATGTATACAAATAATAATTTTTCAGTAAATGATCTCTTTATTTAATTGACAAGTAGCTTATATTTTGCCAATAAATAAAAAAATATATAAAAAAGAAATAAAGAATTAGATAACAATTGATAACTAACATGTCCAAAGAAACCAAAAACTGATATGTTGCAATGATTAATTTGGACAGTATTAGTAATGACAGCAAAGAAAATATTACTGAAGTAGTTGAAGATTAAAGTTGTTTTCAAAATATTATAAATTTATGCATAGACATTATAAATAAAGAAAACAGGCATCAATTTTAACTACACAAAATTCCAATGAAACCCACAACAATTATTAAAAAAAAAAAAAAAACTTAATTTAAAAATATCAGTTTCAAACATTACACTTTTAGTACAAATGTCTCACTCCATTGATCTAAAAATAACACAAATAAAAGGAGTGCTTCCTTATTCAAACATTGGGCATGAAAAATCTATTTATGAATAATCCATATTCTTAATAAATTCTACTCCAGAGGCAAACTGTGTCCACCAATATGCTTCTTCTCCTTCTAGCTGTTTCTCATAGAAAGTATTAACATATTGTACAGTAGATAACAGGTGTGGGGGGTTGGCCTTAATAAGAACAAACACCAAGACCGGCATGAGATCGTCTGCAGCAGGAACAGATTTGTTACTAGCCATGCTTAGAAGGTTCATGATGGTGTTACAGCATCGCAGAACACATTGGATTTTATCCCTTGGGGTCTACAAGGAAAAAAATAAATAAAATGCCATATACATATATTCTAGGGCAAACTATAAAAGTGGAATAAATAAATATTTCTAAGTGATACATATCTTGTCTTTTCTTATGATTTTAATAATTGATGAAAGGACAATTTTATCTCATATTTCAGAATTTTATTTAGTAGCCATATGTCAATGATAGTTTATTTGATGCATACAGATTGTGAAAATAAAATTGACACAACAAAATTTTTGAATTAGAAAAAAAAAAAAAAAAAATTTCACTTAAAGAACAGAATAAATGACATAAATAGTAATCATGCAAATTAATAAATGGCATCCATGGCTATATAAAATAACTATAAATAACACAAAAAGTCAGTTTCAGGCATCTTTGATGAAACAATCATTTTTAAAAGACTTGATCAAAGATGAATAACTTAAAAATAGAAGAGGATTGCGGCTTAGGTTTGTTAGAGGAGAGAAGACAAATACTGAGAATTAAATTTATACAGTGTCCAAAGTTTTGATGATCAGTATATATCCCACTAAACTTTCACAAACTGGAATCATGTCAAGGATAAAGAGATCTTCTACACTATTGTTTGATAGGGCAATAAGAGAAAGAATCCACTTATGCCTGAAGCACTAAAAATTACTAAGGAACTTCTATTCCATAAGATAGTGCCTGAAAACATCACAATAGCCCTAGATATTATTGACACTACTTCAAGAGAGACCCAAAGGAGAAATTAAAGGAATTAGGCATCAAAGCAATAAATTTCCTTCATCACACAATTACATCATTGCCTATACTGATGGATAATCCGACTTAACATTTTGTAATGTCAGCTGTTTTGCTGCTCCCCAACAGGCAAAGAAATGTAATTGCTACCTGTACAAGAAAAATTGCATCAAACTACACAGGACGCTGGTCCAACCAAAAAGAAATGTGAGGCTTATTTAAGTTTACCTCCATCACAACAAATGAATGGACTCACTATCTTCACTGACTCAAGGTCTTCCTTACAGGCTCTTAATAAAGGTTTTCAAGTATGACATCGAGCATTATATCTCTTTTAGAACAAATCCACTGCTTGCACATAATGTGAATCCTGCAATGGATTCTTGCTCATGTGGATTAGGAATTTCATGAAATTTCAGATTCTTTGGCAAAGAATGTCAGAAGTCTGATCACTGTCATTCCTATTTCCCTTGCAGATGCAAATGCCTTGTCAAAATCTAAACTTATTATTCCTTCAAAGATTAAAACAAAATACCAAATTACAGAACTAAATGTCAACAGAAAAACAGCTACTTTTCTACAAGATTAGGGATGAAGTATCACAAAAATATGAAAATTTCTGCTGATGGCATTACAATATACCAAAAATGTGGCAACTACTCTGATGTCGAGCTTAATCCTCATCATGTCTTTGACTGCCCAGCTGTTGCAGCTGCCATGCATTGTCTGGACCATCCTTCGGAAGAGGATTTATACTCCGATCTGGCAATCAACATAGCCAATATTATTCAGGAGCACCACAATATTTGATTTTCTTGTACTCTTCAGGAGATATGAACAACAACAAAGATGAGTAATGCTTCAAATACCTATGTTATAAATGTTTAGCTCTCTTTTTTTCGGGGGCATGGGGAAGGGGGGGGGAATCCTCAGATCTGAGGATTGATAAAAAAATGAATAAAAAATTTTTTGAAAAAAATTTATTAATAAAAAAACATTTTTTTTCCTCACAAAGATTTTCATGGTAGAAAATAAGATAGTTTTTAGAAATGAACTTTTGAAAGCATAATTCAATTCTATTAAGTAAAATATTTTAAAATATTGTTTGCACTATCCATTTACAAGATTTGGATCTTTAAAAATGTGGAAAAAATTTGTTTGCAATAAATTTTTCCTGTGAAGAATAGAATGAAAAGTTTCAATCAGAAATTAAAGAAATGAAGTGCCAAAGGAAATAAGATGTTAATCTTGCAGAATGCAAAAGAGGAAGATATTGAACTGTAATTTTAGCTTTAATAGACAGAATTAATTCTGACAACAATACCATAACTATTAATAATTTAGTACTGTCTTTTATTTTTCATTCCTTTTTTGAATAAAACTAAATTATCCACTACAGATATATTTTTAATTAAATATTGCAAATAATAATAATGAATACAAATAAAAGAATCTGCTCTAATCTGCATTTGTTTAATTATTATTAGTGAAATATCTTAATGTGGCAAAGAAGATCCTATTATAGATTTATGAGGGGTTACATTTTCTATGTAAAATAAATGTATAGACAAGTCTGCCCAAATAAAAACTTAAGAACACCTGAAATTATTGCAGTACTACAGCACACTTTTAAAACTCTAGGAATTTACACAGTATGTAACAAACAATTGTATTTTTATAATTTTGAGCAGTTAAAAACAATTAAATCTTTCTTCATAGATGTTTTTAAACTAAAAACCTTTTTTTAATAAACATGCAATTGCATAGACATTATCATGAAGCATTCTGGAAAGATTCCATTTCATAAGTACTCTAAAATTTAGTAATTCTTGAGTAAATAAAGTTATAACTTTAGCCTCTGATTCTCAAGCTATGATTATTATGATCTTTATTTACTACTAAACATTTTTTACAAACGATTAAAAAATATTAATTTTCCATTGTTGTGCTTACATAGTTTGAAATGAGACAGCTGATAAATTGATTAAAGAAACAAAATAATTAAATGGTAACATAACAAATCATCAATTTTCATAATACAAACATTAGAAGAAAGATAAAAAATTGTAAAAGATTATTCAGAAAAATTAGCATCTGTGGAATTAATAAAAATAAGCCATTAAAATTATAATTGGATTGAGAATTCTTTACACCTCAAAAAATAAAGATAATACATTTTTTATTGCACTATCATTATACTAACAGGTTGGATAAGTTATCTTCTAAAGGGAGTGGTCACCATACAATATCTAATATGTATGATATTAATTAAAAATTAATAAAAAATACAATAGAGATGGAAAAAAAAAAAACCTCTAAATTTTATAAATTCTTTTCTTTACTCAATATTTAAAAAAAAAAAAAAAAAAAAAATTCAACTTGTTAAATATTATTTATTCTTCGATTGAAATTTCATGCAAAGGAATGAATAGATCATACACCTTCATTAACAATGAATAACTTACTTTGTAAGCATTTATATTTACAAGTTCTGCTTGTGCTGAAGGCCACGGACATTCTGAGTGATAAATCTGTAATATAGCAAATATGAATCAATATTAGCTAAATAAGAATTAAAAATATCAAAGCCTTAGGAGAATAAATTTAAACAATTAAACATTACCTTAGGAATTATCAAATCTTTATGATTAGGTGTAATGACTTGAGATAACTTCTGCATGTGTTCATGAAGGACCCTATCATAAAAAAATATATATATTTATAAAAGAATGAAATTTTTATAAGAACATTTTTATCTAAACAATACAATTAATATGCAATACAATATAAAACAATTTAAAGTGACAGAAGAAGAAAAAAAAATAGGCACATATTATTATTAATTAATAGGAAAAAAAAGGAATTAAAAGGAATAAAAAAAAATTTTTAAATATAATACATATTTATTAATTTTAATAATTATCTAATTATTTTGATATGTATATTTGAAAATAATCATGAAATAACAGTTATATTCTGAATTTACCAAATGGCTACATTGAAAAAAAGTTGCTTGATAAAAAAAAATTATTCAAACTTTACATGATACATGTATATTTAGTTTACCTGAAACAAAAATTATTTACTGGATAAAGAAACCAAAATTGTACAATTATTCATTATAAATTATCTAAGAAAAGGTTATTTTTTCACATATCAGCAATGCACAGATTTTTCTCTATTTCATAATTTTATTCAAAGTATTTCTCATTTTATAAAATAACAATACAGTAAAGATATACAGGCACAAAGAAGCAAATATCTATACAATAGGAAAATATCACTACAATTATAAAAATAAAAATTTTAAACTAACTTATCTCTTAAAACATCTCCATCTCCATTTGGATGTAAAGCAAAAGTATAAATTCGACTCATTACTGAATGTTCAATCACAGCTTTAGCATGTTCAATCTGCATTCCACTGGCAGCTATAAATGCAATTTTATACAAATTAAATAGTCATTTTAATAAATTTACAACTGAAATTATTTTATAAATTAAAAATTGCATTATTTAAATATCTTTTGTTTTGCTGAATTATCAAGTGTGCGATTGAAAACATTGCAGAAATGCTCTGAGCTACATGTCAGATTTTCTGAAAATGTGAATGAAAGATTAAAAAATTTCTCCTACCAGCAAAACTATAAGATAAAATTTATCAAGATCTTCAAATGGAAATTTATAGTATATTCGTCTTGCCTTTAATATAAATAATGATTACATGCAACACAATTTTTTTAATTTTTATTTTAATGCCAACTATTAAATTAGGAACTGGAATTAAGAGGAAGTACCCTCAGGAATGGATGTCTGTTTTCTTTATATCATAAATTGAAAGAAATAAAATGTAAATAAAGGATCCAAGAAGTGCCTTTGGTATACATAGTTGCAAAAATAAGCACACTTTGCAAGAAAGTATCATACATTCTATTAAAATGCTGTATTTTACTTACAAAAATCATGTAAACTATTTAATTTTATTTCATATCTATTCCAGATGGAGAAGTAAACACTTCCAGAAAATATTGATTGATTTTTCACAATGAGTAACATCACATTTTTTAAATTATTTTTCCGAAATTCTTTTATGATGAACAGCAAAAATTTTAAAAATTCTTAGTTCAATTTTTAATAATCAATTTCCTAATTTTATTTTTCAGACTCACATTAATTATGAAATAACTAACAGAACAAGAAATGGAATACTACATTTTTAAAGAATTAATATTTGTAATGAAGCTTTAAATTTCTACAAATTAAATATTAGTATTAGAAAAAACAATTACTGTCAGATTAATAATTCTTGTCTTAATCTAAGAATTTCTGGCATATTTATAATATATTTTTAGTTTAATGATATTATTATAAAATTTGAAAAATGTCCTTCTCTCATATCATAAAAGGTCTTTACAATTTGTCAAATGATAGTTATACAACCCCATATTTGTACCATAAAAAATCAATATATTTCAGAAAGAAGCAAAGGCATGTTATTCTTGATTTTTACCTCTGATTTATTGGTCTTCTTCATATTATAAAAATTTAGATTTTAATTTGTTATAAAATAGCTTTTTGATTTAAAAACAATAATGACTTTATAGAACATTAAAATGCTTTATAATTTCAGTAACAAAATAACAGATTTCTAAAATGTCAATTAGACATTTGCTATAAAACACTTTGATTTATAAATATAAAATATATTGAAGAAACATACTTTGCCACATAGGGTCACTCTGCACATAGCTGAAGAGATAATTCAAGAATTCTTCAACTTTTATAGCCTGAAATCAAACAATTTTATAAATATTTCTTTCTTAAAGTATATATATCAGTATGCATATGAATACATACTATTTTAATTTGAGACGATGGGTTAAATAAATACCTTTTCATCAGCTACAACAAGCTCTTGGAAAGATCTCACAAAATGTTGCAAGTACCGGTCATGTTTTTCTAAGAATATTCTAACACTAGTCATCACTAAATATTGATTGCACACTTGTTTATCTCTATAAAGCATACAAGATAAAAAAAAAAAAAAAAAAAAAAAAAATCTTTTTTAAAACTTCTAATATTATTTCATCATACTAAACCTTCAATTTTTATGTTCTGTTCAAACAAATGAAATTAAATAATTCTTAGTAAAATAACTCTATGTAATAATGTTTATATTACTATTTTAACTAAAAAGACTAGTATAGATATAAATAATCAATGCACTTTTAAATAAATTAATAAAATCTTTAGATTAACATATGAAGGCCATAAATAAACATTGAAATTATATGGCAAAATAAAAATAAGATGTTTTTGATGAAAATGATAAGCAAGTTAAAAAATTTATATAAATGAAATTCAAATATGCAGCAAATAGTTCAATATTAAAATTAACCGAATTTAAATAAATTAAATTTTGAAAATAAATGAAATTCTTTAATTAACAGATAATAAATTTTATGTAGGAAAACAATTAGTATTTACTAAAATTACCTTTCAACTCTTTCTGTCAGTGTTTCTAAATGAGAAAGAGTTGATAAAAGTCCTTGACGACATCTCACTAAATAAGCAATATAGGGAGCTCTTTTTCTGTAATCATCTCTAAGTGATTTAAAGAGTTTTTGGCATCTATAATAGTAAAATCAAAACTGAATAAATAATATTACAATAAGATATCACACAATATTTTTTTCTTAATTTAACATATAACTGAACTAATCTATAAGGAAAATCAAAATATTAATCAAAAACATCACTCTACCAGTAATAAAATAAAAAGATTCAATATAGACTAATTTAGTTTTCAATAATTTTGAAAATCACTAGACTTTGGAATCTTTGAACAAGAGCAATATCTGAATGTGCACGTTTCTTATGGTTACAAAACTGTAATTTCAATAATTGTAAATCACTGTTTTATTTGTGCATCAGTGAAAATTTATATAAACTTCTATTTTCTGTATAACCATCTGTCTTGTTATTCTTAATCTTTTGTTATTAATTATTTTATTTCCCATTGTTATTATTATTTAATTTTTACATTATCGTCATTTTATATTATGCACTTTAATAAGAACTTTGCCAAAAATATAATCAATTCTGATCGTCTTTATATTGTATCTATATATTTAATACAATATAGTTCATTGCATACAGACAGTGGCTTTTTATTTATTCCTTAAATGAAAATAATTTTTTTCATACAAACACTAATTACAGTATATAAAATTTTCATATGTCGATTAAATCAAATTTCCTTTTATGTCAAGTAAGCTATAAATAATATTTAAGAAAAAAATATTTTTTTAGTGAAAATATCAATCTTCTTTTAAGAAATTAAGGTTAAAAAAGAAAAAGTATCTAAAACTGAGAAAAAATAGATTTGTATGATAGAAATTTATAATTCATTAATAATAAAACATAGTATATGATAAAAGTTATCTACAATGCAATTTATTTATTATTGCTTTATTTATTTTAGAACAAATACCCCCCACCACCAAATTAGTAACAGAAAGAATTGAGAATCCAGCTTTACTAATGAACTGCCATAAAAAAATAGATGTAGTTTAATATTATCGCACAGATTTATACAAGGTATAATTTATTTCTTTTCGATAATTATTATATTAAAAAAATACCACTTGCCCAATATCATCAAAAAGTCGTACACATCTTAAAAGCTTCATGCAGATGTGCCATGAGTGGTCTTTGTTGAAGGTTAATAGCTTCAGCTAGCAGAACTTTAAGAAAAGCCACCAATTCATTCTCCTGCAATCTTTGCAAGGCGCCAGACATAGAACGACCACGGGAATGATTAAGCCAAGGCAATGTCTGAAGATTGGAAGAACCCAGCACCAGTCTCAATTTGCATTTGGCATCCGAGAAAATGGCCGAGTTTTCCATATTCACTGGGTCAAAATTTTGGAGATTGCTCTCTAATAAAACATTGTCAGAAGCATTGCTCATTGTTTCTGAATATTCTGAAGTAGATGATTTTGATGTTGTGCTAACAGCAGTTGCAGGGGATTTCTTTCGATATTTAGCAAGAATTTCATCACTGGATTCTGCAAAAGGAAAACAAATATATTGAAAATTACCAAGGAACAAGTCACAGTTCAGAAAATAAATTTTACAAAAAATAATTGCCAAAAAGTTATTTTCTTTTGATTAAATATAATATGATTCAAAAATACTTTATAAAATTTTTGTCACTGTACACACACCAAGAAAGTAAGTTCTATTTGAACTTTATTTTTCAAAATATGACTGTATGACATTTACACAAATAATACAACTACAAGTTAAAAAAGAAAGAAAAAACTGCTATGGCAAATCAGATACATTTTTTAAAAATAAAAATTAGCAAAAACATAAAAAGGGCAAAATACTAAGAACATTTTACACAACATATATCTAATATGTAACACCTAGCATGTTAAATTTAATGCTAATTTAATTAATGTTGCCATTAATTTAGCTTTTATTATTAAAAAGCAAGATATTGAGAGCTTTATATACAAAATAATTAGAAATGATCAATTAATTACCAAGTTGTAATGCTCTCATTTCAGCAAAAGAGCTTTGAGATTGTTGATTACCAGTCCTCATATCAATATCATTCAGGTTATCTAATTCAGAGAAAAACACAGGTTGACAAAACACATAACAAAGGATGAAACACATTCATCAAAATTAAAAATCGATTAATTAAAATATTTGTTACCTTTTCTCCTTCTGTCCTAAATGGAGGTTGTGATTTTCGATTCCGCCCTTTGAAAGTAAAGCGGAATCCAGAGAGTTTAAAGAGACTCCTACGATTTTTATCCCCTCCATATTTGTCATCCATATCCATATCCTATATGAGAATTAACAGAATGTAAAAGGCACAAATAAATTTTTTACAAAAGAAAAAAAAACTTAGCAGAAATGTTGAGGACTCAAGTAAAAACATTGTGATAATTAAAAATTAACAAAAATTCAATTTAGTTAAAAAAATAATATAAACTATAGTAGAATAAATATACACTATATATTAGCCAATATAATCCACATTGAACAGTTTTAATATTTTTAATTTAATAAATATGATCAAAAAATTAAAAAATTCCACATAGAATGAATAATAGCATAAAATTTCAATATCGAAGATAATAGAATTTCTAATATAATCTTTTAATTAAGCAATTCAAAATTTAATAAAGAATTAAATGACAAAATTTCCTTTTATATTAAGAAATAAAAAGAAAATATTAAAAAAAAATTATTTAAAAAAAAAATAATACAAACCATATCTTCTGTGCTTTTGTGTAACTTTTAGATATAGCCCCTCCACTAGCTGTAGGTGCAGAAATTCCTTTCATGTGGCGAGAATTATACACATCAGACTGTTCAGTCGCAGGTGATCCAAAAGAGTTTGAAGGACCATTACTTGAACTATTAGACAATGAAACTGCTCGAAATTGAGGACAAACATCATCTGGACCAAATTCTTGCAGTTTTCGTTTAGCACCCTCTCTCAGCACTCAGTTGCTTAGGGTTTATAGGTTTAAAAAGGATCATTGTTATTAGAAGCTTTAGGTGAAGGTTTGCTGGAGAATGGGTCTCGATCAAAATCAGTGGGAGTACCTCCAGGAGATGCTGCTGAATCTGCAGATGTGGAAGAGGTGGATGGCAAGTTCAGTGTACGAGTGAGATCTAGAGAAAGGATGTCTACTATAGATGATCGATGCGCTTGTTGGGCATTTTGCATGGATACTGTTTCTTGTAGGGAATCTAGAAGCATTACTCCTGATTCTTGATCCCCAGCATCAGGCAGCTCACGAACAGCTAAGCTCACACGACCTGATAAAAATCCGACAAGATACAGCATTAAACAAATAAGTACAGTTTTTAATGAGATGCACGAGTGAATGCTGGCATTTAATGCAAAACCATATCAATTACACATGATACGGCACATTTCTACATGTTTTATTATACATATGCAGTGCATTCAAAAAATTTTTAGTGATGGAAAAATAACAGGTGGATTTGTCTTTAAATCTATACAACATATACAGAAGGAAACTTAATTTGCTTCTGATTTTTGCAGCATAGTGAAAAAATGCTATTCAATACCACATGAGCAAGATACATTAATGTCTTGCTCATGTGGTTTCCTTTAATGTCTAGCATAATGGCATTTTCTATATTGCTTGGAAGCTTCTACAAATTATGACAAAAAAATTATGTTTATTTTTGCCCAAATTTCATATAAAACATTTAACTTGATAATGGCTCATGGCACTATGAATTCAATCTAAGTTTTGAATAAAATTTAGATTTATATATATATATATCTATAACCTTATAAATTTGATACATATATATAATTTTGTATCAAATTTATAAATTTTAATTTAATTTAAATTTATAATTTTTTTAATACATAATATATATATATATATATCAAATAATATATAATAATAATATAATTTGATATATTGCCAATTCAAATCTGGTTACAAATAGTTGGAATATTATTAAAAATTTTTTGTAAACATAATATAAAATACAGAGATTAACACTGAATGCCATTGCTGCATTTTGGCTATCTAAAAGAAGTTCACCTTAAAGACAAACACATGAATGATAACTTTTTAAATATGTTACAAAAATAAATTTCCAAAAGCATTCCATGACTTGTTTAACAACTATCTCTTTTCTATGTAGAGAGTCATATAGAATAACAGCAAAATAAACTACATGCCTTTGATTATTTACGTTTTCTTAATTGTTTGGTTACTTTTGAATACATGGTGTGTGAGTATTAAATCTTTACAATGACAACTATTTAAAATGAATGTAAGAGAAATTCTTACAAACGTTTACTGTCTCTTGATATTGTGTTCATACAAATAATTGTTTTTGATGAGGAAGCCATAGGATACATTGAACATCAGATGTAAGCTGATTTTTTCCATTAATGAAAAAGAAATTATTGTTTTAAATAATAATAATAATTGTTAAATAATTATTGTTTTAAAATATATGCTTACAGCCTTTCATAAAGTGATTCTTTGAGAAATACGCTAATCATAATAATCAGCCCAAATAATCATTAGTCAATCCTCCTCATAATGACAGCCATTTTAATCATGCATCTAGTTTAGGAAAGTAACTAGTACAGAAGTATTGAATTAATCAACAACTGCTTCTATTGCATCGTCATAAATATTATATTAGACTACAAGGTAACAATCATTTCTAACTGTTTCTGCCAATGTAATCATACATACAAATCATATATACATAACAAGGCAAGAGAAACATCTATTTTTTAAAAAAGAGTAGATATAAATAATGAACAGAAACAAGAACTTTATATGATAGGAACATAATACGGTAATGATTATGAACATTATTATAAAAGGTTTCATAATACAGTATTTTTGTTAATATTATTAAAATTTCAAGCTTCCTTTGAAAAGATTTTATTTTGTTTGTAATTTATATAGAAATAAGAGATAGAAAATCATTGTCTACATGCAACAATTAAAAAACATTAAAAATGGGATAAATATGAATTCTTACCTAAACTTTGCATACTGCTTAGGCTTTCTTCGTGGGCTGATTGACTATTCTCAGGATCAAGAGGTTCCCTAAAATAAATATATATATATATATGCCTTAATATTTTTAATTAATTGTTTTAAAATATATGCTTACAACCTTTCACAAAATTTTTATTTATATTAAATCTTTTCAATTAAATGTAATTTAAAGTCCAAAAATGGTCATTTAAAATTTTCCCTTACAATGAGATATAACTATTAACCTTATCAAATGTTATTTAAATTATATATATATACATATACACACGATTTAACTCAAATAATTAAACAAACTATTAAAATATAATGAATTTATTAAAATTATGTAGAATACATTGGTTTCATGAAATATAAATGGCAATCAAAAACCAAAAGTCTTACACATTACAAGAATTATCCATATCCATGCATAACAAATCAGGAACTTTAAAACAATCTGAATCTGAATCATAGAGAGATATGTTTCCTCTCATATTTCCTAAAATATAGAAGAAAAAAAAATTAATGATATGTGATGAGAATATTCCATGTTATTTATCAATGATTTGTAAAAGAGGCATTATACCTCCATATTTAATTAGTATTGTTATTTTGTTTTTAAATAAAAAGCAAATAATAAATGCTTGCGAAAAGTCAAGTAATATCAGTTTAAAATTTCATTAAAGAAAAACAACTAAAGTAAGTAAAAATTAATTTAAAATATGAAACAAAAATTAAAAATTAATACATTATTCAACAAGTAAAACATATTAAACAAAAAAAAAAAAAAAAAAAAAAAGCTGTAAAAGTTGCAGTATTGATACAATTGAATACATGGGCATAATTATTATATCAATTTTGCATGATCACAATCTTACCTTAAAAACTGTACACTTTATTCAACTAAAATAATAATAAGACAACGGCAATAATAATAACTATGTATTTTTGTGATTTTGCATAATGCAACTGATAAAAAAAAAAAAAAAAACCCAATAAATTCAGATGGGAAAAAAACCCCCACCAATTTTTCAATATTACATGTTTTATTATACTAAGCATACTAATCTTCACACATATAGATACAATTTTATTCATATAATGAGGGAAGGGGGAATAAGAAAATATTTAAGAAATTAAAAATATGTACAAAAATAATGTTGTGAACTCAAAATTTAAAAAAATAATAATAAAATTGCACAATTCAAAAGAAAAGAAAAATAGTAAAATAAAAAGCTACACATTTATTACAGCTCAAGTAAACAAATGAATTTATCACAAAGATTTTTTAAAAATCAATTTCAGAAGTACAATTATCAAGATAAAACATATTAAGTTTATTTAAATTGTACAAATGCATATAATGAGCAGTCATATTTTAGCCCTCCGTATCACAAAAAGTTAAATAAAAAAAAATCAAATTGAGAGTATGAGTATTATGCATTGTAATGTTGTCTTTTTATTTTATGTATTTTGCTTATTATTAAATTCTATGTCCGTTTTTAATATTTACTCTAGCTATCATTGTCCAAAAATTATAATATGGAAGTTTATTTAAGACAATAAAAAATTATAAAATTATTTTTTTAAAATAATTATCATATTAACATTTAACATTCATAAAATTAAGATTCAAAAGGAAAAAAAATGAATTATACAATCTTTAATCTGTACCAAAATATGACATTACCAAATAATTATATTGAAAGTTTTAAAACAAACATTTTTAATATCAAAAAAAAATCTATAAATGCAGATAATAAATTAATAAATATTCTTTAAAAATCTTTTGGGTGTTATATATAAAATATTTTCTGTATAAGAATGAACTATTCAGTCAAAATTTCAATAGTCAAATGCTAAAAATGTATTATCATTGCATTAAAACAAAAGGCTTTTTTTTGTGTTACAATAAATTATGAAAAATATATTTTAACTTTACTTTCTGATAGCATAGATCCATCAAAGCTTGCTTGTTCTCTAGAATAATTATCAGTTGATGATAGTTGTTGAGCATTCATATTCATAAAAGCTTGATTATCAGCAGTACCAAATGCATCAGATAAAAATGGATCTGAAAACAGAAAAATTTGTAAAATTGTATCGTAATTTTTCATTAGTTTATTAAGCATTTTTTTAAACTTTTGTGTTCAGTTTTACAAAACTGAAGTCATTTCAATTACTCATTACATAGCTACCAACCTTGAAAGAAAGAAAAATCAGGAAATTAAAAATTTTTAACAGTTTTAAAAGGGGAAAAAGATGTTCCCCTCCTCCCAAAACACAGACAGGATTTTACAATGTAAAATAAGTTTGTTTGCTTATTTTTTTTATTATATAAGGAATTGGTGCTTTGAAGAAACAAGAAAACATAATGGATTGTAATGGAAAATATAGATTCTCCCTTATTATCACAAAAATTCATAAATTTAAATTTGAAACAAAATCCTAATGTTATACTTTTAATTATAAATTTTCATTACAGATATACATATATTAGTTATGGAATGCTTAAGTTTCCAAATGAATTATATTTATCCATGTCTTATGTTAGAAAATAAATTTCAGATAATTTGTTGCCAGCTTAATTATTTTCTGTTCCCATTTAGGTAATTGAATTAATTTTTATAACTATGCTTATTGCACTTTAGAAATAAATCTCATAATCTTATAAGATATTCACCAAGAAAATACTTAATAATGCTATATGAAAAGAATGCAACCAATAAGCATTTAATTAAAGAGGAGAATAAATAGGCATTTTTACATACTATTAAATTTTTTTTCTGACTATTATTACCTCTTAACACATCAGAATCCAAAATATCCTTACTATCCAGTCTTGAATAATCAGCACCAGCTGCCAATTCAACGTCAACTTCTGAGCGAGCAGTATCATCTGATCGAGCCACACTTGCCGTATCATCAGTATCTATATCTTGGAGTCGCTTCTGTGTCAGAAGCCAGAACATCAGTACTCCAAGCATCACTTTGACTAGCTGTTTCTGAAGTATCTAATAAGGCTCGATCTAAACAACTCTAATAGAAATAAATAATTTCTGTTTATTACTATGCATGACTTATTAAACATGCTATTAACAGAATAATTCATAATTTGTATAATTAAATTTAACATGAATTATAAGTTTTTTTTATGAAGAAAAAAAAAAATGTTTTACAGTAAAAATTAAGACTACTGACACAATAACAGAAATAATTATAATGAAATTTTATGAATTATTTTTAATTTTATACCTGTGACATCTGTGATGAAATATCAGATTGCTCAACTGTTTCAGAGTCACTTGCAAGAACATCAGTGCTCCAAGTATCACTAACCATTGATTTGGTCTCGTCTCCTGAAATTCATAATGCAAAAATATTAAAAAGCTATAATATATTATTTTTACATTTAATAAAAAAAAAAAAATTCTTTTCATACTGCATAAGTGCCCATTTTTACATAAGTAACTTTCATATTATTTAGCGATTTTATTAGATGAACAGAATGTTTTTTTTTTCCCCCAATGTAAAAGCATTGAAAAGTCGACAATGACGGTTTCAATTACATTAAAATGATACATTCATGTTTAATTTTTGTTATTACATTTGAACTTAACAATGTAACTGCCTATCTTTTACTATACAAACTTTTACTGTGCTGACCAAGTTTTTACATCATAGCTTTATATATCATGTGTACAATTTAAACTTCTCTAAGAATTTTAACATTTACTTCAAACTTTAATTATTTGAACTTAATGGAATCATTTTTCTTTTCATGTTTCATAAAAATGAATGTGATCTTTGATTTTTATATAGTAAAAATGGTAAATAAAACTATTTATAATTTATTATTTCATTGAGAATGCAGGAATTAAAAAAACTTAGGAGATATTAAATACAGTAAAGAAAAAAAAAAATTTTATCAGAAAAATGTATATTTTCAAAACAATATTAAAAATAAAATTTTAGAAAATAAAGCTACCAATGTAACAACTTTAATATATAAATCAAATTTGAACATGTATACAAATGAAATCCACAAAATCCCTTTTAAACAATAAATTTAGTGAATTTCATAATATTGCTTTCAAGCAATACATTTCAAGTTTACTTATTGTCCTAATAACTTTTAATTGGGTGTCTGGCAAGTATCTGGTATTTTTTTTTTCTTTCTTTTTTTTTTTTTTTTTTATGTTTTTATAAACATACTATGTTATTCAAATAAATAATTCTCCAAACGTTATTTAGTTAGAATAATAAATATACTATCATAGTAAGAGCTATACCTTCCATCATAGGATGAATTTCAAATTTTCCAAACTTGTCTTCAATATCTTCTGAGTTTTGTTTACTGCCAGAAGCCATTAAGTCAAGAGGTCTCTGCTCTCGATCTTCTCCTTCTAATTGAGATGATGGTGTGTCACGGCCACTAACATTAGGAGTTCCGACCACTGAAAAAATTAACAAATAGCATACTGAAAAATTAGAAATTCATACAACTAAATGGAACATAATAAAAAAAAATTAACTTTTTAAAAATAACAAGATTTTATTCACTTTTAAAAAATTTCATAATTTTAATACTAGAAGCTAATTTATGACCATGTCAAACCAATTTATAATTACAAAAAAATGATGTGAAATTCAATCATTCCATCTCACTATTTTGAAAATCAGAATTAGTTCCTATGAATATTTTGAAATGCCTGTTCATATTGTTCTATTAAGTTATTCTGCCTATCACCAACTGTAATTTATTTCAAAATTTTAATTTCATAACTTTAATGACATATAGTTTGGTTTAAATAGATTTTCTGTACTTTACAGTATTTTACATTTGATTACGTCAAATTAAACAATTCAAATTACTTTCTTACAAATATGTGTATCTTGAAAATTTAAAAAAAAAAAAAAAAAAAAACCACACAATTAGGTTGAAATAATAGTTTTTCTTTTTTGTTACCCCCCCCCTAAATAACCTACAAAAGATTAGATAAAAAAAAAAAATTATTTATTTAATTTTTAGGAAACTATAAATTTAAAATGAAATTTAATAAAA
>BPLR01014864.1:0-17269 GCA_021605095.1 Caerostris extrusa | reverse complement strand
TAAGATATGAACTTTGAACTCGGAGAAAGAGGAAAGTGTTTTGGGATGAAATAAATCGAACAAAAAGTGAAACTTGAGCTTTTGTTATTTATGTTATAAGATTCACCAACAGCTATTGATAAAGCTGAAACTAATTTAAAATCTTCGATTTGCTGATTGGTTATATTCGAAGACATTTTGACTGGTTTGTCTTTTTTAGCAGACAGTGGTAACTATTTAATTTTTAAAAAAATCTACTTTGTTCTTAAAAATGAAATAGCTCTTCGGATGCATTTATAAAACATCTTTTAATATATCCACCGTCTGTATATGATTTTTGCTTTCTTAGCTATCTCTGGAAGCTTGCAAAATATACATTGTTTGAAGATTGCACTTAATAATTAAATACCGAACTTAATTTTTCTGGACTCTTTGACATTCCTCGACTGTTTTCTTATTCGTATCATTGACAGGATATTTGCTGGCAATTGAAGCTATCCAAATTTTATATCTTATTATGCTTCGATTTTTCATGACAATAAGATCATTTGGGTTTTTATATAAACGATAACAATTCAGACCATTCAACTTTAATTCATGGTTTTCATCTTTAGTTTTACTTCGATTCTTTTTGTAACCATGTCAAATAGTGACACCTTATAATAAATGTGTGGTATTGAATGTTTCGAGTCTTATTATTAGAGATTCCTTACTATGCCAAAAAAAAATATTTATGACAATGACCACGCCATAAACGGAAAGAAATGTATAACGTTAATAATGAATTTTTATTAAATCTTTTAATTCCGCATTACAAAAAGGTTTTTTTTATTTAAAAATGTGGTTGCTGATTTGATTAGTATCTCACTTAAGTTTACAATTTACTTTATATAAAAGAAACTATTGAAAATCACAGGAGACTAGAGTGATTGATAGAACATACAGAAGGAAATGCTACTGCGGTTTTTCAGAATATTGCAATGAATAATTAAGGGGTACATTTGATCTAGCAAATCATCAACTCAATATTTGAATGGACACTCACGTGTATATGAAGGCCGAGGATGAGTTAGTGTTTCATGAAAAACAGGTGATAACTTAATTTTTAAAGGAAGCCTGCTGACGGCAGGACATATAGGCATATTTTAAGGCAAAAGTTTGGCTTCAAACAACTTAAATCAAGTGATTGACCATCTGATTGAAATATATACAGCAATTAAGACGAAATGTTTTCAGTATGTAGCTAAGCTATACTATTTATTATTTTCATTCAAATATAGTTAATGAACAAGTAGTTCAAACCACGTAATTATTTGTCGTTTTGTAACATAAAGGCCATAATTGACCAAGATACACCAAAATCATTATACCAATAAAATTAAACAATTCAAATCATAACTTCATTAATGACGTGTCGATATTTTTAAAATAATTGAATAAAAATTATGTATATTCCTGATTCCTGTTTTCGTGATAAATTGCTGTTAATAAAACATAATTGGTTTTTTTGAACATTTGAAATTTAATTGGCTTAAAATATTATCAGCATCAAAATTATGTAAATTCCTGATTATTGTTTTCGTGATAAATCGCTGTTAATAAAACATAATTGATTTTTTTTTGAACATTTGAAATTTAATTGGCTTAAAATATTATCAGCATAAAATTATATTTTTTTATTGTATTTCAACACATATTCAATATTATATCTGTTTGTTTCTGATTATCTGTTTAAGTCTGTGTCTAAAATTGAAGACTTCAGTAACTTAAATCGATTATTAGAACGTAGTTTAAATTTTGTATTTGTTTTAACTTATTACCCTTGAATATTTTATCCTTTTTTTCAGAAGGTATTTGCAGTAGATATAGATATACCCATACATTTACTCAAAGCCTTGGGAATTGTAGTCTTGTTTGACATTGCAGATTCTTTTGGAAGTCTAATCTTGCTGATACTTGTTTTATGTATTTATTCTAAGCTGAAGTTTTAGAAGCTGTACTAGTAGAGGTAGAAGTCACCTATGTAGTACAAGTTGATTTTACAAGTATTGATAGCTGATATTAAAGATTTCTCTCTACGGTAGGAAAAGATTCGTCTCTATGTATACTGGGGATGAAAAAGTAGTTTTATGATATTGGTAGTTTTCTGAGTTATAATTTTTCGCATATGAGGAAAAAGAGATTTTAGTGGGCATTAATTTCCTGCACTTTTTGTTCAAAAGCAATTAAAGAAAAGATTTTGAATTAGATAGATGAGATTATTGACCATTGACCCATTTGAGTTCAGGGAGGTAATCTGTAAAGAAGGACAGGTAAATGCATACTTGGAACGTTTAAACACATTTTTATGGTTGGGAGGGGAATATTTTTGTTAAAACATATCAGAAGATTTTTAAGATATGATCAGAAAGGACAATAAAATATCTGTCATTGACAGATGTTAGAGGAACAGATTCAAGAGATCTTTAAATTATATATATTGTTTAAATTTTATTTCCTTTTTTTAACAACAATCCCACCTTAATTCAGTCCATCAGTATTTTAGATATAGATGTATGAAAAAAAAATTAGATTCATATATTTCACCATGATAATTATTTAATGTTACTTGATAGTTAGTTATTGTAAAATCAAGAAAAGAAAATAAGTATTGCTAGTAAGCATTTCGTCTTAATTGCTGTAAATGTTTCAATCAGATGGTCAATCACTTGATTTAAGTTGTTTGAAGTTATTAAACTTGAATGTAAACCTTTCTGGATATTAAAAGCGAATTTTTCTCGAATTTCTAATTTTAAGTTGATAACAAATGAAGGGAAAATATCGACTGGAATTTCCGTTGTTTTTATTTAATTCTCAAGAGGCATCATTGCTGTTACTCTGAACAAGCACAAGCGAGTTCAGGTAACGGAGTGAATTTAAACGTCCACTGAGACCAGTTAACTCAATGTGTATCTGAGGAGTCGTTTGGCTTGAAAAGTTTGCGGCTTATTATTGAACAAGACGAATTGACGCAGAGTTAAGGTGACAGACTCCTGATCGAAAGGTTGAGGGTTCGAATCTGACACTAGGCTCAATTCACTATTTTTATATTTTTGCTACGATGTGCACCATAATCCTATCATAACGACTAGTGAATAGTTAGGTTTTTTGTACGCTTTTTTACCCCTTTTTTTTTTTGTTAGGAAAATAAAAGGATGAAATAAAAAAAAAAAAAAAAAAAAAAATAATAATAATAAAAATATAAAAATATAAAATTGAAAAATAAATAAAAATCAGTTCTGATTTTGGCCTTTTTTGGGGGATAATCTTTTACTTTTCAGCATCATTCATCATGGCTCCCACCGTTCAGCATAACCCTTTATGTACTATTTGCATCACAATGAGTTTATACTCTGTTTATTTTTTCAATAGTTTTGGCATCGACAACTGGTCCCTAATTGTACCGAATTTAAGCTTAACTTTAAATTCTTTTATTTTGCATTTTACTTTTTTATTATTAGTATTTTTAATCTTTTTTTTTCTTTTGAGTACCACTTTTACTGAATTTTTTAAACTTTATCTTGCATTTCTACTAACATTAATTAAGCAGCCAATTAAAATTTTAAGCATATCTATGAATTAAGATGAGGAGGTTTAAGGGGTATTTCCCCTGTTGGTACTCCGTAATCGGTACGCCAGTAGCCGGTTGCCAGTATTTAACTCCAATATAAGCTCCTATATAAATAGAGAATTTCAGAAGATGAGTTTGGTTTTAGTGTATTGAAGTCTGTAGTGTATTTCTGTAGCAGTAGTGTATTTTTTTGTCGGGCCCAAATTTCGAGAAAGAGAAGACGAGCAACAGCATTTCTGACTGTTTGATAGCTGCCAGCCGATACATACATTCGGAAATGCAATGTACCAACCATCTACCTGAAGCCAGGGTCAAAGATTATTTTTGTGCAAGATTAAAAGAGAGCAATCTAGGTTGGATTCAATCACCAGTACCCTCTTTTCCTGGGTCATAGGCTACCATATGCCGAAAACATAGGAAACATAGGAGAGGGTCAGAACATCGAAATTTTAAGCTATGTAAAAACAAATAAAGACAGGCGATCAAAGCAAATACCTATTAATATCAATATAATTTAAATATAAAATAAATTAAATATTAAATATCTTAAATATAAGAAGATAATTATATTGCAGCAAGCTTATATATATATAAAAAAATGCAAAATTGTCTGTAATCTTGGCGATGAAATAAAAGAATAAAAAAAATTAAGGTTTAAGTTTGGTTTGTCGCTCTACGGTAATTTCGTGCACACTTCAGGCCAATTTAGAAGGGATCCACAGTTTAACGTGGATTCTGAACCACTAACTTGCATTCATGCCACCGCCAGGATTCGAACCTGAAGCATGTGATACCAAAGGGCAAAGCGCTAGCAATTTGGCCATCAGGCCGCCAAAAACGGAGGAAAAGATCATTTGGAGTTTCTGAGCGCAGTTTTCAATGTGTTTAAATATATTAAGCCTTTGAGGGTTTGATAAGGTGAGGGTAGTTCATCGAATGAAAGCGATTAAATCTTTTAATAACAAATGATAAAGTTCAAGACTCAGAAAATAAGATATTCTTTATAACCGAATACTGAAGCCAATAGGAATGCTTCTAAAACAGTTATGTGGTTAAAATGAGTAAGATAATTTCCTTAGTAAAATTAACTAAAATGCATTTTCCCTAATAAATCGAGTAAATATATATTACAAATATTCTTTATTGAAATACATGCATTTTTCTACCTGTAATAAAATTTTATTTTTATTTTTGTAAAAACCAATAAAAGTCACATTAAACAAAAATAATTGTTTTACCACCATCCTACACTTTAATTAAATTTTTACCAGGTACCAATATGGTTCAACGAAGACCGACAGTATATCTGCAAGCTAAATTTAATTTTGTCTTGTTTAGAGAAAGAAATTAATAAAATTCAGAATATTTATAACATACCTAATTAATAACATGAATTAGGAGTACTAGTAATAAGGAATTAAGTCTCGAATATGTAATCTCACATTTAAAGAAAACTGTGACGTTCTACTTTAGTGCTTTAACCCTCTAAGCCATCAAGAAATCCGTACGATGTGAAATGTTCTCACATATTATCTATATCACGTGACTACAAACGGTCATCAAATTCTCTCAGCCAGTGGGCATGAAAATTCTAAATATTTGGCATTCTTCTGAGTATGGATGGTGACAGGATTATTTAAAAGTATTTTCTGATTTGTGTACATCCAGCCATTTTAAGTTCGTGTATAACAGAAATTAAAATTGAATCACTGTTTTTAAATATTTATTTGTGAAAATGAAGGAGAATCAACATTCTTCTAGTAAAAGCTCTTTCAGATTTTGAATTAAGAATGATTACATACATAAAATGCCTGTATGTTTCTTTTATTTTTTATTTTTACGTGGTAAGTTCCATTCAATGTTTTTAAATATATTTTTGAAATTTGTATTATTTTTCAATAGTTAAGAAATTGAATTTATTATTATTATTATTATTATTTTTTTGTAATTTGAATGTAAATAGAATTTGGGACTCCTAGATTTGTTTGTTTGTTGTATGAATACTTAAGATCAAAAACAACAGATAGTATCATTAGTACTTCAAATCAAAAAGAAGCATTTTTTTTTTAAATAAGTTATTTAAGATATGGAATAGTGTATGTTTTGTTTTTTTAATTTAAACATAAAACTACATATTTGTATATAATCATGACAGACAATCTAGGCAGACGGTCATAATATGTCATTTTCTTTATTTAAAAATATGTCACATTTTTTCAGATGCCTTATATATTGCTTCAGAACTTCTTATTAATACTCTATTATTAATATTATTAACTTAGATGTTTAGTTATGTTTGTTACAAAATTTATGCTCATAAATTATCCAGATTATTGAAGATAATCTCATATTAAGTTTCCTAATAAAATGGGTTAGATGTGACCAATTTAAGATATATGTGACAAAGCAATAATTTTATTAGTGTTTCTTAATTAGGTTTATGCTGAAATTTTTGAAATATTGAGCTATTAATGTATTTTTATATTATGGAAATATAATGCATATATGATGGCTATTAAAAAAAAAAAATGTAATGAAAAAGATACTGCAAGATGACTAGACAAAGAACTATAGTGTTAATGCTGGATTTTGAATCCCATATTAGCAATTTGTGCATCCTGTCATCTCTAACATCTTTTCTTATGGTTTCCTTTATTTTTGATCTAATGGTTTTCTTTTATTTTTTAATCTAAAAAAAAAAATTTTTTTTTTTGTCATTATGTGAAGCAATAACTCATTTTCTTATTAGAACTTTGTTTTCATTCACTTTTTATTTTACTTATATTTTTCTCTGATTGTCAAAGACTATAAATTTTTAAAAAAAATTGAGTTTGAAAGATATCATGAGAGGACATATATTTGCAGGTAGATTTGAATCAGAATTGTGTAATATTAAAATTCTGACGTAATCTGTACAAGTATTATTGAGAATCTGCTATTTGTAATAGATTTTAATGCTTAACTTACTTTATTGAGAAACATTGCATCGCCAACAGCTGTAATTGCTGCAGAGTAGCAATATTTAGAGCGAATTTCTGTGGAACTTTATTGTTTTTGCATAACTCATAGCTGCATTAAAAATTGAAACATTAATTTGTTTTTTTTTTCTCTGCATTAGATTAATATTTTTTCTAAGTAATTATTTATAAAAATATAAAATATATTTAAACATTTATATATGGCCAAATATAGTAAACTAATAAAAGTCAGTGAACAAATTTTAATTACCTCATATTGGCTGAAAATAATTAATAATGTATAGCAAATTAAAATAAATAACTTGTTTTTGGCTTAATCTACAAAAAAAAATCAACTTGAAGTCCTATAATTATCCTAGATGACTTGAAAAAATATTGTACTAAATGTGGGTAAAAAAAAAAAAAAACTGTTCATTCATACAGCTTTTCTAAAAGTCAAATTATCTGAAACAATAAACTAATGTGGTTTGCTATTAATTAAAAGACAGTATGATTAAAAAAAAAAAAGCGATAGAACTGTTTTGGTCCAGACTTAATTATTTGGAAAAATTGCTGTAGTAGCCACAACCGAACTGTTTACCTTAAATTTTTTTTTTAAATTCAATAATAAATTATTTGATTTTCAAATTTTAATAGGTCATGAATATTATTTGATTTTCTTGCAAAATCTCAGTTTTACAAGTTTTTGATATAAAATAATACAGCCTTTAACTTTAGCATCATAGCTTATATCAGGGATAGCTATAGTATGAGGGTCTTGCAGAGAAGTGTTGTGGCTTTTATGCAAATCAAGTGTACATATGTAACAGGGTAAACTAAAGCTGATCAATTTTTTTTTTCAAGTAATTCTGCAATTTTGTTTCTTGTTACAGAGTTATTAAAAAGCTATAAAAAGTATCAAAAATTAAAAAAGTTATTGAAGAATATTTTTCTGGTTCTGTCACACAATTTTATAAAGAAAACTTTTTTAAAATTTCATTTGTTTGTGTGGGCTTTAACAATGTTATCCATCTTAGCAGTTAAATGCCTAAAGTTTTGTTAATGACTGTTTAGAGCCGTTTGTACTATCTCATTTAATTGCTAATCAATTAAAATAGTAGCTCTTTCAAGTAAATAAATAGTTCTTTTAAATATTTTTTGAAATGCAGTTTGCAATGCTAGCATAGCTGGTCATCTCTAATTTTACTATAATGCATTTTTGATTTTATTTATATGTCATTAATTTTTCTAGCAAAAAAATATATCGCTCTAAATTTTTAGCAAAAGGAATTGAAGCTTCTGTGTTGTCAAATCTTATTTTAATAATGTAGTTTATTAATTTAATATCTTTTATGTTGCTTTACATTATTAATTATTTTGTAATTATCAGAATCAGAATTTTAATAATTTCTTGATCATTTAGTATATTTAATTGAGTAGAATTTAGTTCAGTGAAAAAATCGCTTCCATTCATGTTATTTAATTTTCTATTCCATCTTGTGTACTATTTAAAAGCTGACCCAATTCTATCATGAGGCCTATTTCCATAGTATGCTTCATAAAAATTTCATTTGGAGAAAAACTGTTTGAAAAGAATCTTAAAACGGTTTTTGAATTAAAGTGCATTTTAAAGAATTGCTTGTTTTTTTTTTTTTTTACTATGTTGCTGAATGATATTTCAAAATCATTGTGTTTGTTGAAATGAATTACTTAAAGAATAATTGTGTTAGATTAGAGGAATTATTCTATATATTTTATACTTTAAATAATTTCTTGGCTTTATTCTTATATTTGATTATCTTTAATTTTGAAACAGCCATCTAAATGTTGATCTGGGAAAAAATTTATTTATGTAGTAGAAACAAATGTGATAATATAGCATGTTACTTTGTTATTTGAGTTAAATTTGCAGCCTCAAATTTTTGCAAAAAAAAGCTTTTCAACTTTTTAGTTCACTTGCAAGACTGGCTGTTTTAAACCCAGTGTTTTTTATTAGTATTTTATTAAATGTTATTTCAATGAGATTAATAATTGATTATTATTTGTCATTTTAGATGTAATAGGCAAGTAATAGTTATTCGTTACTTGAGCTATCATCTGTAAATTAGTATCTTATGTCTAGTATTATTTGTAATAAAAATATAATTTTTAAAGAAAACTTATATTCATTTATAAAAGCATAAGTTTTTGATTAGAGCAGTTAATTTCTTATGATTTGTTAAAGAAAAAAATATTTAAAGTAATATTTTGACAGTTTCTCTTGTTTAAATCTTTTACTAAAATAAGTGTTATTATGTATTTATAATTATACAATTTTTATATTTATGCAGCAACATGTTATTCTGGTACTCATGCGAAGAGCACTAATTAGTTAATGAACAGTTTTAAAGTTTTGAGTTAAAATCATAATAATTTGACTTCTGTTGCAAAAGTAGTTTTATTGTTTCTTAGAATTCTTATACCATTTAGAAGCAAAGTATTTTATTAAAATTTCCAGTATTTTTATATATAAGAACTGTAATACACTGTTTTAATAGATTTTTTTTTAGTATGCTTATTTCATTTTTTTTTTTTAAATTAAATTTAATAAAAATATTTTTTCATGTTATATAACTGGTAAAAGGGTTTTTAATTAAAATCAGGGAAATGCTGTAAGTTTAGTCAAGGAAATTTTTTTCATAGTTTCTGTGCCCATTCTGTAATTTGACTTGATTTGAATTGACTTAAAGATTTTTCCTTGCTTTATCTTGAATTATTCAATTGTGGTCCAATAGAGATAAAAAGAAATATCTATGAAGTATAAATAGAGGTTAAAAAGAGATGTATATTAAAGGAGACATTTAAATATTAAAATTTTTTATTTAAAAAGAAAAGTAATTAATTTTTGACTAGTGTAATATGAAAATGCATAAAGAATGAATAAAGACCCAATCTTTCTAAAATAGAATCGAACTTTAATAAATTTAAAAAACAACAACATCTATTTAAAGAAGTAGCTCTAAATAGACTGAACTTCAGTTAGATATAATTCATTAGCATGGCGATATTTTTTGTTTTAATTATCACTAAATTTAAATTAAATAATTTCAAAACAATTGTTATATTTTAAAACTGAAACATGTATAAAAAAAACGTAATAACTGGCTATATTTAAAGCTTTTTTGTTAATTTATTTTTTACTGAATTTTATATTTTTTGGAATGATCCCAATCATTTGTATTGTCACTTTGATATAGCAGGGTATGTTATTATTATACCATCTGAGTTAGACTGATAAAATCTAATTTTTTAAAAGCTGTTAGTTGTAATATTCTGTATTCTTTTATAGTATTCTGTAATAAAGTATTTTTTAATCAAAGTTATATTTAACCCCATTATATATTATCATTACTATCATCTTTTAGTTCAAGAAAGGAAATAAAAAAAAAAAAAAAATGATGTTTTAAAAATATATTGTTTCTTTTTGATATAACCTATGCATTCATATTGTGGTTGATAGTGAATTTAAAAAGATTACTCTCTTTTTTGCAGAATTCTAGGGTTGTTACATTGTAATTAATAATGCATCAGCACAGACGACGTTAAAAACCAAAGCTATGGTGTTAGAACAGTGGAGATATCAAGAGGTAAAAATGGATTTGGTTTTACTATATCAGGACAAGCGCCATGTATTTTGAGTTGCATTATAACAGGCAGTCCTGCAGAAAAAACAGGCTTACGCCCTGGAGATTTTTTAATTGCAGTAAATGGTCAGAACGTATCGAAAGCACCCCATGATGATGTTGTTCGGCTAATAGGGAACTCGAGTGGAATACTAAAGCTTCAGATAGCTGAGAATTATTATTCTGATTCTTCTGAAGAAGAGTTTATATCAATTGTAAAGCTGAGACCAAAATATCCTAATAAAATTCGAAATAGACATCAGAACAGTGTATCTCGTGCAGAAAAAGTTGTTCAGGATTTACAAACTGGTGCATTATTTGTTGATCATATACATGGAAGTAATATTGTAACTGTTCCACAAAAGCAGGTTTCAAAACCTCAAGCAGCAGGCATAGCTGGACCAAGTAGAACAAATAAGGTATTATTAGATTTGATTTTACAACAAAGACTTCAAGATGGAAGTAACAGGCATTCTTTACTGACTCATCCTTTACAACAAAATGCATGCATAACATCTAATGAAAAACCTAAGCATATATCTTCTAAAAGAAAAGAAAATCGGGTTTTAAAATCTCATAGTCATCCAGAACATTTGAATGCATCATCCAGTTCTACTAGTGAAGTATTTCATTCTATTTTTACAGAACAAGATTTAAACAATAATATTTTATATCCTGCAATTTTTGCTTCTCAAAACGCAGAACAGAAAGGGCAATCAGAACAAGCAGTTTTAAAAGCAGTTGTTGGTTATTTAGGAACTATAGAAATGCCCAAAGAACCTCAACTTCCCAATTCAGACTACAGACTATACGCAACTGTATTCGTCACTGAGAGTTGAAAAAAAAAGTTCACACTCTTGTCTTAATGTCTGTGTTTACAGAAAGTATTATTCTTATCAATCCTCAAGGTGTTACTCTTGCAGAATTTTCTGCTGACAAAATAACTTTTAGTGGTGTTTATAGTGATGACAAGAAGTTTTTTGGTCTTGTCACTAATGGTAGAAACAGTGATGAATTTAGTGAAAATAATCAAGAAGAACCAGGATCTGTAAGTAGTTCTTGTCACGTATTCATGGTTGATCCTAAACTAACACCTCATCATCAGCATTTAAAAAGAGCCAAAGCTTTTCACATTACTTGTACGTCAGACCCTGTAACTAATAAGTGCAAAGAATTTCCTGAATCTGCTGATTGTATTCTTCAAGCAGTAGTTGGACTGTATAGAAGCAAATTAGATTCAGTAATGAAGTTGTGCATGGTTTAGAGTTTCATGTAAATATGTCACCCTCAACCTAGCAATACAAGTAGTAACAGTAGTAATAGTGACAGTGGGATTGATTTCGAGATGAAGGTGAGTAATTATAATTTTTTTTATTTGTAAACTGCAAATCAAGTCATTCAGATAAAACATCATAGCAAATTATGTGTAATAAATTTTTAAATAGTTATGTTATTCATGATGTATAAAATATGCATTACAATGGACAGAATCTGCTAATTGCCATTCAGAATTATATTAGTCACTTTTCTTGTATCATTTTTTATTTAAAAAATTCTGAAAATAACCTAATTAATATTTTAAAGATGCTTGCTTTAAAAGAAGGTAAAGGGATAAAAATGAATTGTATTAAAATTTTAAAACTTTTCAATTATATGCAATTTAAATTCAATAATATTTATTATACAATGTCTATTAAAAGCATTTAGCCACTACATGTTTTCACTTAAAATTGTTTGCTGCTTGTTTGACTGTTTTTAAGAACCTTCCAATAAAATAAGTTGAAAAAGTTTTAAAAATAATAATAATGAATGGTAATGAACTTAATGAGTGAAATTTTTATTCAATTTGAAAATTTATCATAATATTGAAATTCAAAATCACAATTGAAACCACTCTATTAACGATAAAATTATAGAATTTTCAAATAATTTATATTTTTAAAATAAAAATAAAAGCAATTTCATTCATATATTTCAGTAGTATTAATAAAAAACTCGCCCTCCCCCTTTTTTTTTTTTCTTCCTAGGGAGCTTGTATTTCTACAGTATTTACTGATTTAAAATTAGCAAAAAACAAATAATTTCAAAAGAAAATATGTAGCTTTTCTTGAATGCATTTATGAGTAATTGTACACAATGAATAATGCAAGACCATAATATGCTTATAGAAAGCTTTACATTTAATCAGTTGACCGAGAAAAATAGTATAAAATAATTGATGTTTATTGCAGCAACACTGCATCATGTTGCAATAAACATCAATTATTTTATACTATTTTTCTCGTCAACTGATTAAAAATCGCTTTCTATGCGATTTTGGGGCAACAATAACCATAACTTGTGATACAGATAGTAACAAATTGAGTTACAGTCTCAATGAATGCTTATTGTGGATTGAGAGATGGAAGACTATTTTCTGTTAACAATTTATTGTCCCAGCTCGATGATGACAGCAGATTACATCCCAGATGTGCTTTGATGAGTTAAAAGATACCTTCACTAGTGGTCAGGAAAGTACTTGTGCTTGTTGGCTGATGCTTGCCGTTTATTGTTTAGCATTATTTTGCTGGTAAATTAGATTGAACACTCTGAAGGGAAGATCTTGCCTCCATCATTGGCCAATCATAGTGCCACATGCTATCATAAACAATTTAAGGCACTCAAGACAATGGTGTTGCATGGTGTGCCATTTTACAGTTGCAATTTGGTCGTACTGTTGTTAATGTGTCTCTATCTACATCAGGTTGTACTAAAAAAATTCCAAGATGGCATCATGGTTGTATGAAGTTTATTTTTATTAATATATTTAATACACGATAATAATAGCATGATTATTTTAAGTTAAATAATGAAAAGGTTTAATTTTAGTGAGAATTTATTATTATTAGATTGTTCTACATGAAATGAACTTTTAGTATTAATTGACTTGTGTAAAATATATATATATATCTACCAGTAAATAAGAGTGTTTTATGTTCAAATATTTTGAAATTTTAAAAAAATCTTAAACAAGTAGAAACATGAAATTCCATAAAATACAAATCATTTTTCTGTATGAATATAATCTTAGACATTCTGCTACTCAAACAGCACAAAACATTAATGATGCCTTTGGGAATGATACAGCTAATGTTTCCACAGTGAGACAATTTGGAAATTCAAAAAGAAGATATGAGCTTGAAGAATGAACTTTAAAAACATCCTTTGTAATGACATTCCGAAGGAAAAAGTTAAAATTAACCCTAAAATAACTGTAGATAACTTGCTGTTGATCTTGGAGTAAGTGTAGCAACAGTTTCAAAATATCCTGTAATGCTTGGAAAGATGAAAAACATGACAAATGGGTTCCACACAAATTGACAAATTGTCAGAAATTGCAATGCTCCTAGATTTACAGATCAGAGTATTTTGGCAAAAAAAATTTTTTTTTGAATAATATGATTATTTACGATGAAAAGTGGATACTGTATGATAATAGTAAAAGCTCAGCAAAGTCTCTGTATGCAGATGAAAAGCCAAAACACTCACCCAGATCAAGCTCACATTCAAAGAAGATAGTGTTGATGGAATTAAAAGGGAATTATCCATCACAGCTTCCTAGGAATAGACCAAGCAATTAATACATAACATTACTGTCAACAAATTGATATTACGAATCAGAAATTGTTGTCATCAGATCAGTATTAGTGAGTCGAAAAGTATTCTATTCTCACAGGACCTCATGTTGCACAAGTCACACCCATAAATTAACTTATTTGAAGATTGAGGTTCTGCCATACTTGTCTCTCACCATATTTGTCTCCTATCGACTACCACTTCTTTAAACATTTGAATCATTTTTAATGAATAAACACTTAGTCAATTATGAAGCTGTTAAGACAGCCTTTACTGAGTTATTGATTCATAATCGTTGGTGTTCTTTGAAATTGACATAAAAATACTTTGTAGTCAATAGCAGAAGTGTATTGATGTAGATGGGACATATTTTTGTTAAATATTTTAAAACAATTTGTGCTATAACTTTTAAAAAAAAAAATTGTGTACTCAAAAGTTCATTTCATGTAGAACATTCCAATATTGAGATATATTTTATTTTAGTGTTATTGAAATTATCTTTCAAATCTCCTGCTTTATATTAATTTTGATGCATAAATTTATATTGAAAGCTATGCTATTTTTTCTGAAATATATATTTTGACCACATATAAATAAAAGATAATTTTAAACACATAATTACTAATAAATTAACAATAATTTTTCTTTGTTATTAATAATAAAGATTTTTTTCATAATTAATGTAAAATATAAATAATAGCCCATTTTAACAAAAACAAAATTACAAATGCTAATAAAATTGAAATGTAATGTAAAATATTATCTGAAAAACAAAATGTACATTCAACAATCAGTAACCTAACTCCCCGTTCTTCTCAATTCAGTTTTTATTTCCTTCAAACTTTGTGTATTTTTTAAAAGTTCTGAACTTCTTTTTGCAACAAATGAAATTTCTTTTGGTGAAGTTATCTCAAACTTGTTATAAATAGATCAGAAGATTTCAAGCAAGTGTGAAAGTTATTTTTTATTACATTTCTAACATTTTCTGGAAAAATGTTCATGATATTTAAAATCTTAAACATTACCTCTTGAGCATCTTCAGATAATTGTCCAAAAGTATATATGTAGATGAAATTATTTATGCTTTGTTTATTGATAATTTGTGCACTGTAAGAGGCATCAAATGCCGTGCATAGTTTCTAATTAGTTCTTTTGTAGTAGTTAACACATAAGTTTTAAATGTATAGGTGTTAATGCCATTGCCACTTGATATAGTGATAAAAATAACAATAATGTTTAATAATATTACCAGAACTCGAAACTCATTTTGTATTGTTGGAGTTCCCACTTGACATATGTTAGAGTTTCTTTTCTTAAAGTTACTGTTTTCAAACCATTAGGTATGATCAGAACTATCTTTAAAGGAGGTCTTTAGATAACCTTCACAGTTGGAAAGTTCATTTGTAACAATCAAACAAATGAAAATAAACCTATTCTTACTTTTTTTAAAAATCCCTTTTCTGTTAATTTGCAATAATGCAATTTTAATTAATGCAATTCAATTACATGGTGCATTCTCTGCCAATCTTTGGCACAGGTTTTGCAGCATAAACACATGGTGGCCTTGTACTGTGAGGCAATAGACTGATCAATCTTCTGTCCAATCGTGTAACCCTTCAATCTCATTTCTATGCTAGACCGTAGCTCTGTCATTGACACCCTGCCACTGGTGCTAATACATGATTCTTACTGTGATAATGAACTACACCTACAACTGATTCTTTTTGCCAATCTGGCTGTACCTTCCCTTATATCATACTTGCCATGTTTTGGATTGCCTTAATAACTCAGTAAGCTGTGTATACCCTTCAATATACATTTTTTTAGGCACTACTTACTTTTGCAGTTTCACTTTCACAAAAAAGTAAATATCACAAATTTATTGTGCACATTAATTACATATGAATAAAAAGTCTCATGAGCCAAAGCTGATGCTTTGCTTCACTGGAAATAATTCATACATCATGTGCAAGTTTTAACCTTTGTTGTCTGTCTTTCTTTTTTACTCCCCATTGTGATTTCTTATATTAAACTTGTTATAAGTAATACAATGAATTTATTAAAATTTCATATTAGAAACTCAAACACACATATGTGTGTATGAAAAATATAATACATTTAAATTTTTAAATATTACATTTTATTGTCACCAAATGTTAATTTTTTTTCCAAATACATACATTTTTTGAAAAAAATTATATGTCCAAGCTGAGAATTTAAGAATTCTAATTGCTGCAAAGGTTATAACTTTCAACTTTCATAGTGCCAATTATAAACAAGAAATAAGGAAATTTATTTTAGAGATACCAGGAAATGGATGTGTACATTATAGTATATTCAAAATATCAGTTTTTAAATTTATGATCTGTGGTTGATAAATATTATTATTTTTAATCATTGGATTTTATAGTATTTTAAGCAGAAAAAAGTATTGATAGAGCCAGGTTAATATTCATAGTAAAAGCAGGATCAGAGAATTAATATGTTTCATGACATTTTAAATATTTTATGGTTATCAAGTATGTATATTAAAAGAGATTTTTAGTGCATACATCTAGTGGGAAATAAATTTCATTCACTTTTATGAAAATTGTTTATTTTTCTTCTTTTTCACTGAAGATACAGGCTTGTCGACTATCTTGTTTAACTTCTTAATTAACCATAACTCTTTTCCCCCTTCTGTTCTCTTTTTGCATCTTTTAGTTATTAATTTTGTAATTCATTGCAAATAAATCATTCAAAGGAAATTCTAATTGGATTTTCTGTTCAGATAGAATACTCTGTATCCATTCAAATGAATTTTCTTATAGAATTTAATTAAAAGGTTTTATTCTGACTGTTACAATCATGAATATTTTGTAGAAACACCATATTAAACAAATTTAGACAAGAGTGAAAAGTTAATGTTTAACAAAGCTTTTCGTAATGCAATTTTGTAATGAGTTTAATGCAAGAAATTAAATTAGGGATAAAAAGAGAAAAGAGACCCTTGCTGAGGTTAAAAACTCTCAACTTTCATGTTGCCATTACCACCAGCTTATCACCCATTGAAATTGCTGGTAAAATATGGTACTGAAAGTGTATCAATTTTTCATATTCGATTTTTTTGAAAAGTACGGTTACTTTGCCCCGGCAACCCTGTCATGACAAACATATAACATAAATTTCAATCATATTTGTTATGGATAGTTTCCTGTTCTTGTAAAATACAAGCTCTTTCAAACTTATTTAATTTTTTTATTTTTAAACTTATCACTCAGTTGATAAAATGTTATTTTCAGTCTATCAAGTATTGAATTTTCTTGTTCTGATAAATGCATTTATTCAGACTTACAACACATCAGTAATTCTTCTTGACATAAGATACAAAGAATAACATTTCATGTTAAAAAATATGCTTTTTCACACAGATAAAAAAAAAAATATATATGGTTATAATGACAGAT